>JAAGAY010131836.1:0-40192 GCA_011801015.1 Ardeotis arabs
CATTAACATACATGTCCCTTCCAATTTTACTCTCATTTGCACTATGTTAACAGCTACTTTTTCATCTTTGCTCAGACAAACGATGGCCTTTGTAACTAGGAATAAAATTAGTCGTAAATGGAAACCTGTTTTAATGAGGCCAAATTGTTATTTAACTCCAAATATGTACAATATTTTTCCTCTAAATCTCCTTTAATTCCTCACTAGTATTAATTATATCTTGTCTTAAACAGGCCTCAGAAATGCTTGCTCCTCCAGCAGAGTTCAAAATAGACCCTTATGCCAGAGCACAATATTAATAAGGTAAAAAAAAAGGGGAGGAGGGGAACCTCCTTTTGTCTATTTTTTCCAAACTTGTGATTAAAATATATGAGATCACTGGGATTTATATAGGCAAATTTGGCAGCCCCTCTATATTTACTGAAACTGTGCCATAAATCAAAACTGAGACTCCCTCCAAGAATGCGTTATTTGTTATCAGAGTAAGTATGTGTTAGTGACTCACACATGAATAAGGTACTTCTGTTACAGCTGTTTAGTAGAGAGTTTTCTTGGCTTCCATTTCTTGCTCTACCACTGCCTCGCTTCATAACCTTAGGGAAGTCTCTGTGTTTTGATTAATTAAATGATGTGCATATGTGTATGTCAGTACATACACATATACGTACATATATAACTATATATATAGGCATTTCCTGCTAAAATAATGTTTTAAAATCCTGTAAAAGATGAAAGGAAGATGACAGAGAGACTCTGCTAGTTAGTGTACCATCTTTACTCAACTGTACACATAAGCCAGAGCTACTCAAGCAACATCCAGGCAAGTATGGAGTTACCATCCGTGGGTCAACCCGGCTTTTTAGGTGAAGGTAGGTCAGAAGCAGCAACCATTCTGTCATAGCTCCCCCTCTCAGCACCACTCTCAAAACTACTTGTTCACAATAACAGCAAGAAGGTATTGTTTCTTCATTAACCCATCAGGTTTTGCCCAGTTAGAGAAAGAATTTGGAAAACTATGTGTTGTTACAGTGCCATCTGGTGATTCCCCTATACAAGTGGGTGAAGCTCACTCATCAGGCGCTCCAGCAGCGTTATTACTGTTCTGCATTGCTTAGCATACTTCCTTAGGCATCTTGTCATGTGTGACTTTTTTTTTTAACTCTTTAGCATTTTAATGCACAGGAAACTTCAACAAACAGCAATCAAAACATTTTCCAAATGTACTCTTAATCAAGTTTATGAGCAGCAGTTTGACTTTAAGAAATGGAAGGCAAAGCGATACTAAACGGAGTGTTTCCTAATCATTCATATTTCATCAGGAGCCTGATTGTGCTGGTGCTGCACCCCTGGACAAAGGCATGTGCTCTTCTTGGCACCCAGAAAGTGCCATATGTATGTTGTTAGCATGCCGTATGCATGTGCGTGGCACCTGGCTTTTTCAAGGTGGCAAGTGAACATTATCAGCTGCCACTCCTCAGTGAGTTACAGAAGCCTTGTCCCTGTGTTAATTATGGGAAAATGAGCTGGAGGCACTTGTTTGAGATGAGTCTTGAACAGAACTGGGGTTAGAGACATGGATGCCCACTTCTCTTTTCCTGCCCAAGAGCAGGATGTGTTGTCCCTTGGAGTGTCCCCCTTTGCAGCATAATGTCGTGGTGTGACACTGCTCTGGGGCTTGGTGTGCCTCTGTCGTCAGCTTTCCAGGTCACTTTGCCCATTTCCCCCTCTCCAAAATAGGAAGAACGATTGTTCCTCTGTAAGAGTTGAGTATTTGTGTATCACTTTGTTTAATAGACAGTTATGGGTTTCCCCTGACCTGGGGGTCTATTGAGGCTGGTCATAGGTGCAGCATGTAGTCCTCATGCAAATGTGGAGTAGCTACTGGTAAAATTTAGCACTGAATGAGCTTCTGAAGCTTCAGATCCTTGTCTGAGATGTTCACATAACCACAATGACTGTTTCCTCCACTTTAAATAAATCAAAATGAAACAAAAAAATCCTGTTGCAGGCAGAAGACCAGTTTGCCATCTCAAAACATTGTATGTGTTTTATTAACTGAGGTAGAGGCATATAAAATTTGAAATGTTGAGTTTAATTAATTATGGAAAAGCATTAGCAAATTCCTCATTTCCCTTCCATCTTTTGGCAATCTATAGGGGAACAGGGGAAGGAGGCTATTTCTCTCTCTCGTTTGCTCACTTATCCCAGAGGAAATACAGCTCCCTCTTCTTCCATTCAGGTGTTAGCATCCATCTTCTCTGAATAGTAACAGCCCTGTCTGTCCTAAATGTCTGCAGCGCCAGCTCGCTCGCTTTCCTCTCATTCAGCTCAGTTCCAGCCTGCTGCGAATGGGGACTTGAGGCAAGAGGTGTTTCTGGTCTTTTCTCAAATCCTTCTGGAAAATCAATGTCCTCTCTTTAAAAAGTCCACAGGTGAGGGTACCACAGCTCAGGGTGACAATTCCCACTATTCCAGAGAAATGGCATACTGTTCGTATAGTGGTGATTGGCATTAACCAAAGGGCATTTTTAGAAACACATTCCCAAGAGCTAATAAAAATATATGGCATATATGCTTCAGAAAGTGAAGAAAGCACTCAGAAGCACAGAAGGTGTGATATCTGCAGGCAGGGCCAACTCCAAGAAGAGTTTGCTGCTTAATTGGCCAAGTTAAACAAGATACAATTAGGGCTAACCTGGTCCCCTAGGATTCATAAAGCCTTACTTGGAAGTTTTGGGGAGATGGTGGAGAAGCAGTGGTTTTAATTGTATCTTGTTTAACTTGGCCACTTTAATCATTACACTTCTCAGGCTTGGCTTCTTTCATAGATGTCACACCTTTGAACAGCTGACTAGCCTTTCTTTTTTTCCCTAATGTAGCTTTTTTTTGTATATTAACTGTTCTGAATCAGATAGGAACCATATTCGCACGGGGGGAACAGTTTCAATTTATTGAAATTTATTCAATTTATTAAATAACCAGATATGAATAATATTTTTAATATAATGGCTCAGATTCTCTGCAGCTTCAGTTCTGGAGAACAAAATGCTGCTCTGCCGGTCTACACCAGCCAAGAGGCAATCCACTGATCATGTGGAGACTGATTGCATACTTCTGCTCTACCCAGGGGCAAAAGCCACTTTCCATGCCTTCTGGCCTACCGGCTGCTCAAGCCAGCCTGTAACCAAAATTACTGATGCATTAACCATTGCCACCAGCAGGAGACTGTGGCAATCCATATGTGTGATAGAAGGTGATCGCTACATGCTTCCTACGTGTGCCTACCTGTTAGATATGGCTGAGATAGTTAACACTGGAAAAGCAGAGCTGAGTGTCAAAATCCAAAAATACTCAGGAGAGCCCTCCAAATGCACTTCACTGTGGCTGCTCTGCCACACTATGAATTTCTCCAGGTGCCCGTGCTGCTGCAGGGCTTCGACTGTCCAGAGGTACCAGGTCTTCCGCGATGTTCCTCGCAGAGTTTTCCTGATTAAACCAGCTCCTGTCTCTACTCCAAGCAACTGCATGTATTTTGGGAGATGTTCTCCAAACAGCCTAAGCCGTGTGGGAGAATGGAAGCATGAGACTTTTGGCTAACCTTTTCCTAGGGCAACGTCTTCACCATTGGAGGCCAGAGAAATGTTTATTAGGGAAGAATTTGAGCACAGCTGATCCTGCCTCAGAGCAGGGCTCCGGACAAGTGTCTCTTGAGCACTGTGAAACTCTGCAGTTCTAAGATTTCTGGATAGAAGACTGTTGACTTGGGACTTTTTTTTTGTCCAGTCTTTCCTTCCAAAGGAAAACTTCGATAAATACAATCTTTCTCTGTAAGAAAATTAATCATAAGAAAACTTCGATTTTTCTAACCGGTGCTGTTTTATAAGGGAATAACAAACCTCATTGCAAGACCAGGGATTGAGTTTATCAGTTCCTCATGCCAGACACCCTGTTTGGGCCCTTTAAGGCTTAAGGTGTCATTTAAGACTATAGCTAAGCTGAACTCATCACCTATGAGCTGCTCAAACAGGAAACGTTACTCCCCCCTTACCTCTCTAGTCCCTGGCTACCCATCCCCTCCCATATGGCTCTGTCTGAGCCGGCAGCGAGCCATCTCAGAGGGCTGAACCAGCACCGAGTGCCTCTCTCCTTGCAGCACAGTTACTTTTCTCCCAGCTGAACCCCTTGAACCTCGCCATGAGGTCAAAAGAAAGAAGAGTCAGCAGCCTGCAGACACAAGCAGCGAGGACAGAGAGGGGGATGCAACTCCACGGACTGCTGTAACATAAAATAGGGCACTTCATTAAGTCTGTTAGATAAACTGAGCCCTGACCATTTGGCAAAATCTGCAAGCAAAGGTTTCAGTCCTTCAGGGCATAAAGCAAGGCTGGGCTATCTCCCCCCAGCCTCACTGAGTTTCCATCCATTTATTCCTGACTGTGGCAGAGGCAGTTTGGGATTGAAAAAAGTGGCATGTTTGTTCTCCTCTCAAGAGTGGCTTTTTTGTAACATGCAGCATGTCGGTCATGCGAGCCAAATAGCCAAAGGTAAAAGAATTTACAAGCACTGCTGATGGAACTGTGTTTATAAAAAGAGAGTGTCTCTGGATTTTTCATTTTCTCTTATTTTTTCGTTGGGGAAAAAAAAAAAAAGGAGTAGAAGGAATTTAAATATAAAGCCATAGACATAGTGAAATTTAGCACTCAAAAGTGTTCCAAAAGTTAAGATTTCTTCTGTAATGGTAAATTGGCTATGTGACTATTTGCTGTTATTTCCTTGGGTTTTGATGGACAGGTATGGTTTCGGGTAGATTCGTCATTCCCAACAGTCTTGCTAGAGGGATGTGTGTGGGCAGATATGTTGCAATGAAAATGAAAGGCCAGTATGCTTATAATATGTGTATACAATGCACACCTCTCTGCTGAGCCTCCTAGTAAAACAAGGTTTCATGCAATTCTCCTAAATCTGCCTAGATAATTCAAGCCAGTATTTTCATACCATGCTTATTCTCAGGAAGGGGAGCGCTCGGCAGCAGGCCCCAGTTTTGTTGGACAAAGCCACAACTCCCGGCTCTTTCTATTGTTCCTCTTGTCAGTGGCAAACTTTGGGACCCCAACTTAGACAGGAGAAGAAAAGCACCCAGCTGAAATCTCCTGCTCAGTGGCTGGGAAGGGGGGGAGGATGGGGAGGAGAGGGCTTTGAGTCGCCTAGCGGTGTTTATCTCTGCTTTTTCTTTTTTTTTTGTTCTTCTAGTTCAGTGTAGCGTGAAGCAGGATGAAGGAAGAGGAGACGGGAAAGCGGTGGAGGGGTGCAGGGGTCACGGAGGCACCCTTCCCGTGCACCATTACCGCCCGCTCCGGAAGGGCCTTATCTCATCGGCCCCGGATCAATTTGACTAATCTATTTTACCTCGCCATCTAATCTATCTGTTTCTGCTGAGCTATCCATCTGCCTCATGGTATTGATCCCAACAGTTTCGTAATTGTATTTATAAAATGTGCTTTCACCCTCCTGGGAAGGAGATCTTTGTGCAAAGGCAGATGGAGGGGTAAGGGGTGGAAATTGCACACTCCACTGCTGCTGATGGCAAACACCCGCTATGAGCCCTCCAACCCTCCATTTCTTTCTCCTCGTGCAGCCCTTCCTCATCCCCCTCAGCTTCAAAGCACTGGAGACGCAGAGGTACTCAGGCTGGGGGAGCGCAGGGCGGTGTGCGATGGCGAAGGGATGACTGCCAGGAGCAAAGCCATTTGCAGAAAATGGAGCAGTGTCCATCTCTAACCTGTTGCAGAGGAGCTTGTTCCAAGGCAAAATACATCTGTTTCCAACAGTTGGCTACAGCAGGCTGAGACTGCCAGGTCATCCGGTGGAAAAAAAAAGGGTGAGGGAAGAAAGTAGGATATTTGTTATTTGGAAGGAAAAGGCTTTTTATCCCCACACAAAGTCAAATTTAATCCAGAGATGAGCAAAGACAACTTCCAAGCATAAACAGATCTTTAGAGATGCTCAGGACCATCCTCTGGATAAATATCTGCACAGCAACGCAGCCTCCTCCTGCCTGCGGGAGTCGACTGCCAGGCGAAGTCCTCAGCAGTTTGCTGTGGTCACTTCTGTTTGTCCCTGTTTAGGCAGGAACCCATTCTCTGCACGTGACTGGGCATTTTCTCAGTTGCAGGTTATTTAGAAATCAAGACTTATTTCAGTCCTGAATTTCAGTTGCTATATTCAGTCCTGCCTACGCTGGCCTCCACTTTAATCACAGAAAACACTATACCAGCAAAGTTTCTTGCATGATGAATATGTGTGTGCGTGTGTCCGAGTCTGTGTCTTCTCCTCATTATCCACCTCTGGAACGTATCACGTCTCACCTCTGGGATATGTGGGAAGAGTAAAGGACACTGGGGTCACCCTGGTCTCTGTTTACAGACTTCCTTCCAACTTCTTCATAAGCAGGAAGTGGTTTGTGATTAGCCTATTTTTTTTCATATCATTATAATGCTTTTATCGGGTATTTATTGTGCATGAATAATTAGCTAAACAGTGGAGATCTATCCCTTCCACTGAGTGGTATTTCCCTGTGTGAAGCACAGTAACTTCTGAGTTGCACATTGGATAGACATTGCAATTGCAGGGAACACTGTGGGCATCGACGGGCAAAACCCAAAGGGTTCCCAGTTGGGAGTGCTGGGAAAGGCTGGTTCACAGGGATGCAAGAGCACCAGGCTGCCTCGCGCAGCAGAGCATGCTTGCTACCCTCTGCTGCTTGCTGACTGTCAGAGGAAGAGGCTTAATCAGTTGTTTTAGGAGACAGCCTTTGAATTTAGGCTGCAGCCAGGCAGCGTCTATATGAGACCCCACCGAGCAGTGTAACTGCTAGCTTGGGACCTTAAATACCTTAGCTATTGCAGCAAGGGATCCTGAGCAAGCTAAAATCACTTGCATTGACCGTAACACCTAAAAGCCCCTTTTAAATGCTGGCAAATCCCTTTGCTAGTGGAAAGGCTATAAACCCATTAAGTAGCCTGTTCCCCCTGTCCCTACTCTCGAGAGAGACGCAGAAGCTGGCAGCCAGTGTAGAGCCAGACCTCCTGGCTACTGGTGGCCGGGCCGGCGCTGAAGGGGTGTCCCCAGCCCCAGAGAAGAGGATCACATCTCTGCATCTTTTTAGGACTTGGTCCATCCTCAGTTACCTGCCTTTCATTAGCAAGAGTAAAAGTAAGATTGCATTTAAAAACATTATTAAAATATGCTAGTTGCCTAAAACTGGCATTTGTAACGCAATTTCATACAGTATTATATTGACAGTGCGACACTTTAAAAGGCCCTTTCTGATTAACAAGGCTCAGAATTGCTCCCCTGGTTATGTTTTAAGAGAGAGAATAAAATGCTATGGATCTTGAAACAGCTGAAATAATAATTTCCCAATATTATCAGCAGCCTTGTTGTTCTGAAAAAGTGGAGGCTATGTCAGCAGACTCCCGTAGGCGAAGACTGATGGCTGCTCTGCTCTGGATGGGGGGTACTGCCGACAGGGTGGGACCACAGCCAATTTTACGCTTTGGTTGTTCCTGCTGTCGTCTGAGCAGCAGAGACCATGGCAGTGCCGGGCTCCTGCCAGAGACATGTCCCGCATGCCCACGCTTGCACCACCTTTGCTGTCTCCAAGAAGTTCAGCAACCTCCATGAGGTGGGAATTGGCATTTGCATTCCTGCATCCATGGGCAGCTGTGTTTTTTCCTCTCTTTCAGTTCTTACTGTGTTACTAGGTGAAAACAGATTGGATGCGCTGTATTTTCACCAAAGACCACCCCTTGCCCCGTGTTCTGGCAATCCACCCACAAACAGCAATGCGAGACCCTCAGGACACCTGAGTGAAGCTCAAACTCTCTAAACAGCAGCATTATTGGTGAAACAACAGATTTAGTGGCCAAGCGGAAGGGCAGATGCAGGCAAAAAAACTCATTCCGTGGGCTGTGCAATGGAGTTGGCGACATGGACGCTGGAGTCTTGTCAGAGCTGCTTCTGTGAGTGTGACGTGAATCACGCCCGTGCAGGCACATGGTGGAAAAGGTGATTATTTCTGATTTTGTTAATTAGAGGTAGATGGCATCCCTTTATCCCAATCACACTCTTCTCTGTGCCACACAGTGTAAAAGCTGGCAGGAACATTGTAAGTCCTTTCACTGTCATAGCCATGTATTTACCAGGAAAATTCGTTCTGGTTTTAGCCTGAAGTTGATTTTACTGGTTTGGTTCACTTGACCATCATCAGCATGCTCCTTAGGGACGAGCAGCATATCATCGCGATCACGCTGGCTCACCTGGAGGAAGGCTCTGGGAGCAGAGCGCTGAAATACATAAAGCAGTGTCTGCTCTTTTACTTAGGCAATAAATCTATTGCTTTATTATTGCTGTTGAGAAATGTGGAGCCAAATCCTTTGCTGGCAAAACATTGACTTCAGTGGAGTTCGGCCAGCAGCGAGTTTAGCTTCCTGTTTTTGTTCCAATTCAAAGAGTGTGCTCAGCTCGATTGTTGTTTTGCTTTTTAGCTGTTTTAATTTAAAATAATTATGTGTTGTGGGTTAGTTTAGGGTGTTTTTCATCATTTCTTCTTGATACGTCACGTTGTTTGTAGCAGTCAGAAATAAAAAAAAAAATATGCTTTTGCCTCACATCCTCTCCTTTGTTCAGGAGTTATGAAACTCGAGGTCTGGTCCAAAGGTAAGGCTTAACCCTGGGCTGAGTGCGGCTTGGTGTGGCCTGCAGCCCAGGTAGGCGGCCCCGCTGCCGGCAGGTGCCTTCATCCTGGGGACCTGGAGACAAGTCTGCAGCTGGTTCCTCCAGGAGACCCTGGGTGCTCAGCTGGGTTTTCTAGTAATACGGCAGCTCCCCAGTAACCCTCCTCTCAGCCCCTCAAAGAGTCACAGAAATGTAACTAGTGACTTGTCCGGGCAAGCCCCGTACCTCAGGTACCTGGCAGTAAGACACTAGGTTGTTCGCTCCACGGGCTATTATTAACTCACTCTTTGTATAGGGGCTTGCAACAGAGGCCCCTGGCTTAGTTGGGGCCTGTAGCTACTCCTGCAGTATAAATGTTATTTATACAGTTCAATTAAACTGAGGTTTAATGTAAACCTCTGCCAGCACTGGGGTATGTACTGAAGTGAAAGGATGTCTTGTGAGACATTTTAGAGAACCAAAAGCACAAAGTTTTAAATGCCAACGAGAAGGCTTACTGGCAGAGGCGGAACAATCCAAGTACCAAACGATGTGGTTTCAAGAAGTAGCTCTCTCCTGAGCAAACTAACTAAATGCAGGTGCAAGCCAGCATCAGGAGCATGCCCATCTTGTCTTGCGCCCTTCTAGCTGGTGGCGACGCTGCGGGCTCCCCTCTCTCTAATCCTTGTACAACGGGCTTCGAGAGAACAACTCACTGTGTTATAGCACACCAAGACCAACACAGTCAACACTCGGTAAATGTATGTCCATGAAGGACTAAAACAAATGCACATAAACATCACACAGTTCTTGCATCATACTTGGGGCTGGATTCCCCTGAGGCTTTCCCCATTCCCCATACCCAGAAAAAGTACACAAAGGAGCGTCTTTGCCCCTGCAGAGGCCCTGAGCACCAGCTAAATTGCTGGGCTTCTCCATCTTCCCATTTTTTGGAACAAGCAAACAGCTGGAATCCCATGGCACAGGCCACATGAACTTTCGGAGTATGTTTTCATTGGTGCAGCATTGATTTTGCTAGGATCAATATAAATATTGCTTTAGCTTGCAACTGCTAATTATATCAACATAAACTTAATTTATAGTGATGATCACAGTCCTAACATTGTGCTGCTGCCAACCCTCACAACTGGTGCTTTGAGACATCATGTAAACCCAGCCATTAGCAATCAAGTAAATGCTCCCATTACACATTACTGATACTGGCTGAAGAACTTTTTAATTGACTTCTTACAATTTATGGCAGATGGTGCAGACTGTGTGCTTAAATTCAGGATTCTTTTTCATGTTTTCTGTCTGCTGCTGCTTAGATAGATGCTTGGCTTATACTATATAATGCAGCATTACATGCTTAAAATTGAAAGAAGATAAACAAGATGATGCAAGATAAAAGTCTACAAACAAGGTAAAAGTCTGCGTGGATTTGACAAATGAATCACTCAGTAGACAAGGAACTGGCTGGATGGCCATACTCATGGCTTTATGTCCAAGTGGAGAACAGTGACAAGTGGCATTCCTTAGGGGTCAGTATTGGGACCAGCCCTGTTTAACATCTTTGTCAGTGACATGGACAGTGGGATTGAGTACATCCTTAGCAAGTTTGCCAACAACACCAAGCTGTGTGGTTGACATGCTGGAGGGACAGAATGCCATCCAGAGGGACCTTGACAGGCTGGAGAGGTGGGCCTGTGCAAACCTCATGAAGTTCAATAAGACCAAGTGCAAGGTCCTGCACATGGGCCAGGACAATCCCAAGCACAAATACAGGCTGGGCGGAGAATGAATTGACAGCAGCCCTGAGGAGAAGGACTTGGGAGTGCTGGTGAATGAGAAGCTCAACATGAGTGGACAATGTGCGTTTGTAGCCCAGAAAGCCAACCACATCCTGGGCTGCCTCAAAAGACACACAGCCAGCAGATCAAGGGAGGTGATTCTGCCCCTCTACTCTGCTCTCATAAGGCCCTACCTGGAGTACTGCATCCAGCTCTGGAGCCCTCAACATGAAGGACGTGGACCAGCTGGAGGGAGTCCAGAGGAGGGCTACAAAGATGATCAGAGGGCTGGAGCACCTCTCCTACGAGGACAGGCTGAGAGAAGAGCCTGTTCAGCCTGGAGAAGAGGAGGCTCCAGGGAGACCTTATAGCTGCCTTCCAGTACCTAAAGGGAGGCTACAAGAAAGATGAGGAGAAGCTCTTTAGCGAGGCCTGTTGTGACAGGACTAGGGGTAATGGTTTTAAAACATAAGAAGGTAGATTTAGACTAGATACAAGAAAATGTTTTTTTTACAATGAGGGTGGTGGAACAGGTTGCCCAGAGAGGTGGTGGATGCCCCATCCCTGGAAACATCCAAGGCCAGGTTGGACAGGACTCTGAGCAACCTGATCCGGTTGAAGATGTCCCTGCTCCTTACAGGGGGATTGGACTAGATGACCTTTAAAGATCCCTTTCAACCCAAACTATTCTACGATTGTCTCTCTTCCCCATCCGCTAAAATAAAAATACTGAAATAGTCATTGAAATCAAAAGATGGTATAATCAAATGTGGTAAAAGGGGTTTTCCCTATAAATAAAATGTGAAAACTTGGTTACCAGAGAAAATCACTAAGGCCAAGAATTCAGCAACTTTCAGATAGGGATTGCATATTTATATGCAAAAGACTATCAAGAGAGGTTATACTTAAAGCTAACGCTCCCAGGAAGGAACATAAAGCTTTAGGGTCCCATGGCTTTAACTGCTCTCTAACAAGCAAGAGTTAGGATAACATCTTCACAGAGGCTGGATTAGACAGTAAGGGTTTCCTTCTCCCTTTCTACTGAAGCATTTAGCAACAGCCATAAGGAGAATTAAAAAAAAAATTAAAAAAATCAAATGGCTTTTAGTCCTGGAAGAGTCTAGGTTTGCGATAAGGACTGGAATTTCAGATGCTCCACTGTTGAATGAAAGCTAAGAAAATATTATTGTATGGGAGATTTCCAGTGTCCCTCTCTGCAAAGAAGCTCCCAGAGGTATCAATGAAACAGGGTTCTTGAGTTGCACAGAGAATATGGCAGTGAGCCAGAAGGCAAGTTATTATCATAATCTTGGGATTTGAAGGTTAGAGGGACAGTAAAATAGCATCACGGCTACCATGGCTTAGTGGCAGCACTGAGGAGTGGGTAGAGCAGGGAAAAATCCCACTGGATGAGTTGAACAGCAGAATTTGTGGGGTTTTATTTCCCAGATAAATCACAGTGACAGTTTCACACCTTTGAGCAGTACTTGGAACACATAGTGCCTGCACCGTCATGCACTAAACTGATGGAGCTTTTGGTTTGTTTTTTAATGGTAGGTATTTATATATCTATAGATACATATGTGTGTGTGTGTTGTTTATCTAGAAAATTTATGTTCCTATTTATATATACATGAATATTTATATTACTTATATGTATATGTATATTGTTTATATGGCATCACTTATATGATGCATAGTCACCACATCAGAAGGTCACTTACTCTGTCTAGACCAGAGGTTTAAAATGGTACTTAAATACATTTTTTGAAAATACACTGTATCCTAGCCAAGACATAGCCATAGCTGTCAACATACGAGACATTTTTCAAAGGACAAACATCCAAATAAGCCAGTGGGCTTCAGGTCAACAGGTTTTGGAAACTGCAGGTGACATTTCTAAATATTGTGTATCTCTGAAGTACTGGAGCAGAGGTAGGTGACATCTTCCTGTGAAGTGAGCACAGGGGAAGGACTCTGCCCCCACCAATGATCTCCTGCACAGGACTCGGTTGTCCCTTTTATAAAGGGATGTTATAAAATGTACTCGTAAAAAAAGAAGCAATGAATATGACAGCATACTTGCTAAGGAGCCCTTTCAGATTAGCATAAATCTTGATTCCCTGCAAAGATTTATTTCACCAGCTTATAGGGTGATTATTGATCTATGTTTGCTTTTGTAGAGGACTCTGCTAAGCATGGTTTCATCTACAATTGAGGATTCAGACTAATCGATTAGAAATGTATCCAGATGAAGCTGTTTGCTTTGTGTGGTTTTGTCTGCATCCCTGTCACACAAAATAGTCTGTGCACTAAATGGCAGCTAGATCTCAAGATGATTCTGTTTTGGCAGATTTTCAAAAAGGTTTCTGTGTTTTACCTACCTGATTTGCCATCTGTTGAATCTGATGACACTTGTTAGCGTGCAGCTGGGGGAATTTTAAAAAATACAGATTACAAGTGTGTGTGCTGTTCTCAGGTGGTTGTGTGTGTGCGCTGCAGACACAAGCTGAATTCCTCCAGAAGTGTCCATCCTGGTCTTGCTGACTGGGACATTCAGGTACGTAAGACCATGGCTAGCTTTTAGCACATGATTTACTCCCAATTCAATTCTACTTGCACTGGCCTTCAGCTACTATTCTGTGCTTGGGTTCAGAGACAAAGATTGCTGCCGTGGATAGGGCAGACTCATGTTTTCTGCGTAGCCGGATGGACTTTATGCTTCAATTATCTGATTTCCAGGTTCCATCACCTGTTGTTTTTCAGGTCTAAACACCCTCTCTTGCCAAAAAGAAAGGTTCGAGTAAGAAGGAAGTAATCATTGTAACAAATCATAGTAAGCAGCAGGGGGATTTTAACTCCTTCCAAGTAACTTTAGCAATGTTCAACAGCCCATTTAATGGTGTAAGACATTTGCCATTATAGCAAATTTCCTCTTCTGCAGACATAAATCTTTGCTTGCATGCAAAGTGACAAGGTTAAATAGCTCTTCAGATCATTTTGCATTAAGTGTATGCTGGCAAGCAGATGAGAAGCATCGTGCATACAAAGACTAAGACAATAGCATTGAGAAGAAGATATTGTTTCTATGCCAGATCACAGGTGTCTTAGCACCTGGCCTACAAACCAACAGTTTTGTGCAACTTGTAGGTTTTCCTCTGGAAATAAGTGGTAGCCATATTTTGATAAGCTTGAAAGGAATCCAGCACTCACCTTTTCATCATCTTTGTGTTCCTAGATCAGTCTAATGACCTTCCTAAAAGCTAAAGCTATAAAACTGTGTCACATCCCCCAGTTGTGCTCAGCCATTGCTTGGATAAGAAAGTGTAATGGACATAAATGTCCCTCCTGCTAGGCAGCCACTTCAGAGTAATTTGGGCTACAGATTTACTCTGTGCAACTGAATGATTAAATTATGAGTGAGACATTCTGTTGCAAAAAAAAAGAGTGGCACCCTCAAGGCTTCAGGCTGATACATTCACCATAGAAACACGAAGAGAGAAAAATATTTGTTTCATTAAAATTAAGACTGTTTTTCACCATGACATAACCTTAAAATGGAGAAATTCACTCGTTAAAATAGAACAATTTAAGAACAGTTAGTTCCACAGCATGATGCACCCCACAATATTATGCCAAATTATAGGTTAAGAAATGTTGCGATTGGAATGGCTTAAAAAGCTGTAGCATAAAGATTAATTCCTGACTTTCCTTGTGTTCATTCAGAAGCTCTGAAAGGTTACAGCTGAGTCAAACAAAGCCCTTAGATGCAGGATAATACAGATGAAATACAATAGCTAAGATAATGTGACAAGAAGATAACATCCCAAAACTGGCTGCTTCTTTTTTTTTTTTTAGTAACCTACAAAAATTCAATTGAACTGCGATTGAATTGATCTGGGAATTAAAAAGATAAATTTGGAAGTGTCCAGTGGACCTGCAACCCAGTGTGAAAGAGAAGAATTTCTCATATTCATAAGGAAACACTGAAAGCAGAGTCTACCAATTGCAAAGCCTTTCTCTTCTCATCCAACAGTCATCCTCATGCACACTGAGTCTGGAGGAGCAGAGTAGGTTCTCATATGGCTTTCAGTGGAATGAGCACAGCGCCATTCTGGTATGAAATGAGGCGTCTCACAATTTAACCAATTCATAAGGAATTTTCACAGGAGAGGATCTGAGAGCTGTGGGATGATGAGCATTAAAAGATGTTGGGAGAGGCATTCACTGGGGTCACTCACGCAGCCTCACCAGACCGGTGAGTTTGTCAGACAGAGGTCAGCTTAGGTTGACTGCTCCTCCTTCTTCTCCTGCTGTTTTTACTGACCTGAAGTTCCTCCTAGCAATAAAGACACTGAAAGCCTGGAAACGAGCTGGGGGTCATTAGCACCATGTGATCTGTCAGCTCTTCAGACCTCATCAGTGAATGGCCTGCAGATGATGACTTGGGACTTGCAAGGGAACGGGAGGGACAGGAAGCCAAAGCTTTGTTTGTACAAAAAACTTGCACCACTTTCAAGAAATCAGTTTAATATGGATCGAGTTAAACCAGTACAAACATCTTAATTGGATGCATATAAACCAATTTAATCCTTTGCTTAAATCAGTTTATGGTGATTTATCAATGCTAGCTAAAAACAGTGCGTGTAAGGATTACACTGGTTTAAATGTCTACATTAGAGGTATGCACCGATTTAATTAGATTGATTTAAAATAGATTTGATTATGTAAATGCAACTTTCCATAATTTCGTTGGCTTATTGATATGGTAGTTAATTAAGCAGGAAAGGTATGTGGAAAGAAAGAAAGATCTCATTTTAGAGTAGAAAGGGATTAATGAATAATTTATTCTGTTTATTCTGTTTATAGATATTTGATAAAAATACTAACTATTTTGATTTTACAATCTCTTTTATTTTACAGATCTAATGAATTATTTTCATGCCAATTAGATACATTATACCAATATTAAGGGCAGACTTTGTGTTTTTATGTCAAGGTGGCTAATCTGAGATGGCTATCGCAATGTAAATTCCTAGTGGTGACAAGCACAAGTAGACAAGGTCAGCCTGAGTGAAATCAAAAGATTGCCACTGTCCTGAGAAGCTCGCAGTGTGAGTACAAGACGAGGCAGATACAGGCAGATGGTGGAGCCCACACAAACAACCGCATGGTATCGGTCAGCATGACAGGACAGGCAAAGATCTCAACCATAGTCTAACAATTACATGGATTTTGCATAAACGCTGTGATAAGGAAGAGTTTTAAAGATTAGAAGGGGACTAATGAGGTGTCAGTGTGGACAAGGAACTTCTGGAAGGAGTGCTGGTTTGAAAATTTACAAGCTTTTTGTACTGAGTATGGCACATTAGGATGAGGATGGTCAGCTTGGACATTTAAGACAGACAACCCACAGTCAGTGCAATAGGGAAATGGAAAACAGTGGAGAAAAAAGAGATGGGATCAAAATAATGGGCAAGGATCACGGGCTGTCTAGGAACGTCCTGGGTGAATAAGAGTGAGGAAGCCAGATAAAAGGATGTTGCAGTGATGCAGATGCAGGAGAATGAGAATTTTAACAGCATGGTATGACAGAGATACGATGCAAAGAAAATGCACAGGACTTGGCCATAGGCAGGAAACAAGAATACAGAGATGAATGCTGAAGACAGTGCCCAGATAGCAGCACACAGCTCTGAGCAGAAGCTAACATGGCAGTAACATGGCAGTAACTAGAGTGAACCAAAAGAAGCTGTCAAAAGAGACAAAAGGAACTCTTCTCTTTTTTTACTCAGTTGGGTTTGAAATGATAGCTAACAGAGGTGTAAGAGACAGGGTGCCTATGGTTGTGAGGTTGGCAGACTGGGACAAGAGATACCGACCTGTGAATTTCCCTCAATCACGTGATTTTTGGACTGCTTATGAGTCAAGATGGAGCACTGCCCCAACCTTTGGCCAAGATGAGGTAGTTACAGACTCTGGCAATAAAATTTCTGTTGGGTGCAAGGTAGGAGAGCGTCCAAGATGCAATTAGAAGAAAACAACTCCAGACAGTGGTTGGCTGGATGCATAGGTGGCTGTAGTTGGAAGGGGTGGAGGGGAGAGAGGAGCCCTACTCAAAGAGGTAAAGTCAAGGTGCTTCCTAAGGTGGGGTTACTGGACATCTTTCTGCAGGGAAAGGCAAGAGCCAGGAATCAGTGAGAAGAGGGTAGATGAGATAGATGGAGGGGCTAGAAGGGAGGATGAAACACTCTTGCGCTTTGGAAGGACAAGAAGTTGCAGAGGATGAGGCAGAAGGGAAGGTCAGACAGGTGAAAAGCCTTTTTGTTTTCACATCTTTGCTCCAGGGAGGCTGGAGTGAGATGCTGAATGGCAAGAAAAAGAGAACCAGGAGGAAGGGAGGGTTTGAGAGGTGGATCAAGATGTGAGGTGACAAAGCAGCTGGCACTGCACATCATCTGGTCAAGCTAAAGTAGTGGAGTGATGTAGCTGGGAAGATCACTGATGTTAAGAGATGGGAGGGTCTGTGGGTGGCTTTAGGGGAGGGATGTGCCAGAGTCACCTAGAAGGGAGTTTGGGGCAAAGAGAGCGGGCAATGGCAAGGGTATGAACAGTAGCTGGGGGTGGCAGGCTGCCACGGGGTGTTAGGTCTGGACTTGATGCTAATGGGGAGGAAGGCACGAATAGATACTGTGAATTTGCAGTGGTGGGAGGGAAAGGGGAGAAGGTCTGGGGAGAAGCACATGGCAGGTTTATGGGAACTACCGGTGGGTCAGGGCGAGAGGGGGCTCTGCCAAAATGAGGACTCGCACATGGACAAGGCTGCAAGGAAAGCAGTCACAGATTTGAAGCTGATGTCTGTGGCCCTGGATCTTTCCTCTCCCCTGCCTGCATGGGGATGCTAAGCCAGTGTGATTAAATTATTTCAGATTTCCTTGATTTGGAGGCAGTTTCCTCTTCCTTGGCAACAGTGTGCACAGTCATCCCTCTAATTGCGGCAGGAGGGCTGTCATACTCCACAGGCACGGAGCTTGCACCCTTTCGAAACAAGACAGTGCTCCAGGATCAAAGCTTCCATGGGTCCTTTTTAATTAGTATCACTTTAAAGTTGGGGGGGTCTGTCTCCACATGTCTAGCTTTAGCCAGCTGTAAATAAACACCTTGAAAATCTGAATTAGGTGTAAACACAATTATTCTGTGGAACAAAAGATCTGAGGGGTGTGAACTGCTTTATATGCTCCCATATAGGAGTGGCTAAGCCTGACACTTAAAGTGGCAATTTAAAAGTCAGTGCTGTTATCGGTCAAAGCTGATCTTCTCGGCTGAAGGCAAAAGCTTGTACCCCACAGCTTCACGCTGCCATGCCAGGAGATAAAGCCCCATACTTAACGCCTTCAGCTCTGCTGTCACAACCTCCATCTTCTTCCCAACAGCTCCCGCACGTACAGTCAGTCACAATGCCTGTGGCATGCTCAAAATGGGGTGACAGCAGAGACCAGTACCAACAGAGGGACAAGGAAGGGAACCGAACTGGTTGTGTTTCACAGGTGAAGGCCAATTGCAGCCAAAGCTGCGTGGGGATCTGGGGCTTCCCCCAGGGATCTGGAGGAGATGCACGGGGCGGCCCTGGCTGTGGCTACCTCACCACACTGGGGTCGGGCTGGACCCGTGGCAGGGGACGAGGCAGAGCCTTGTCACCCACTGCCAAGCCATGGACGGTGGCTTGTTTGTTTTCAATGGGAATTTTGTTTTCCTTCTTTGCTCCCTTTTCCTCCTTGTGTTTAGACACTGTTTTTCAAATGTGCCTTCATTAAGGCTGTATTTACGGCTTACTTTCTAATTTGGCACTACTTAGGCTCTCTCAGATAGATCTTCCTGGGGTTTTTTATTTTTATTTTAAGCGTTTGATACCTTTAAACGTGTAAATATCTGGCCTAATTGGAATGCCTAAACAGTTACTTCCCAAACCGCCAACATGTTAAAATCTGTTGATGTGTGCAGTCCTGAAGTTACCATGGCGACTGCCTCCATCGCCAGGGAGACATGCCAGATCCCCTTCAGCTCCTGGAGGGCATCCCTTGGCCCCAAACTTTTGGGCGCATGTTTATTTCCAGCTCCTGAGGCCCAGCTTGCCGGGCTACAGCTGCATCCTGCCGCTGAACAGGAAGGGGAGGGAGCCCTGGCCTGCTCCCAGGCTGGGAAGGATGCTTGTACCCCCAGGTCCTGCTGCACAGGTGGCTCAATCCGAGCAGCCCAAGGGTGGCATCACTGTCCATCACCCTGGCTGGGGCAGGACGCAAGCAGGAGTCTCATGGGATAATGAGATATATCTGAATTTTGGTCACAAATGGATAGGAATCACCTCCAGTAAGTAAGAAAGACCATCTTTGTGTGTTAGTGGGTGCTGGACAATGGCACTGTGCAATGGGGAGGGTCTCTCACTGCTCCTCAGGAGCTGCTGTGCCTGTCACCGCCGCTGCTGCTGGAGCAGCTGCAAAGGGTGGCAGGGTACACCTCACCATGGCTGGCTCACCTCCAGTATGAAGGGATGATCCTCTGAAAAACCTGAGTGCACTGTGGGAGAGATGCTGTTAATAAATACCTCTTTATACCAAACAGCCATCACTGTTTTATCCTTCAGTTTGTTCTCTGAGGCAGTTCCTTCTAGAGCAATTTCCACAAGTCTTTTTTTCTTTGCCCCACAAACTATAGTTATATACTAAAATAAGAGTGTACATGTGGGGTTTGTATTTTTTTCCTTTTGTGGTAAAACATTATGTAAGGAAAATGATGTTTGCAGTTCCTTTTTCACATCCTTTTGTCCTTCTTTAGTCTCAGCGTTTCTACCCCCAAAGGGTCCACAACTCTGTTGCAAGAAAACATTTGGAAAGGGGCTCGAGCATGTGCTGAGAGTTTCCTGGACTGAGGCTTCCATTGAAAACACACAGGGACGGACTCAGAGCCGACATCCACAGTTTGCTGCAGCTTCCTGGGTATCGGAATTTGTTTTCATTTTACATTTGAATGAAATCCAAGAAAAGCAGTGTGGCTGTGCAGCAAGGTTTGCCTTTTGTCTTGCTGCTTCTGTGAAATTTGCCTGAGCTTTCCATAGAGAGTGAACAGTTTTTATGATGGATGGTGTCCAACATCATACAAAATGTTTAAGAACTTTTAATAGCTTTGGTACTCCCACCATCTCTGACAATTACAATCCATGTCATCATTAGGTTTATTTTTAAATTTATTTATTTATTTGTCTGTGTACATATATGTATATACAGCCCCTCATTTTCACAGCTGGACAGATACAGTGCCAGTCATCATGAAAGTAAGCTCCAGCAACAGTCACTCATTGCTCCTGTTTAACATCCTCTCCAGGTCAATTTTGCTGACCTTAGCATTCAAAAACCATGTCAAAAAGCCTCCCTGCGAGCTCATGTATTTTCTTAAAAATCATAAATATATGTTTAGAAAATAAGTAACAGGCAGGTTTTGAAGTCTGAGTTTGAGTTCTGCTATTTAAAAAAAAAGCACAGCTGCACTTTGAACTTTTCAGGTTTGCATAGGCCAAGTTTAACTCTGCAAAGAATGAGGATTAGAAATTTAAAGATCACGGATATTCTTGTGAAAAATAATTACTCCAGCCATGAATGCTAGGAGCTGTTTGCTCTTGTTCATTATGGGCAGCTCCTGATAAAATGTTGGGGTGCCAGTGAGCCAGGGTCCAGCTGAACGGGAGAACCGCAACCCCTTCAGCATCTCAGTGACCTGGGAAATGCTTTTTGAGTGCTTCCCATACCAGTACATTTCTGTTAGTCTAGTTTATGTGATGTTTACTACCCCAAAACTCAACAGTGCTCTGTAATAATTAACTTCTGTTAAGGATTATGGCAGGTTTTTGACAAATTAGCTCTCTTTTACTATGGTCACATCAATATACACTGGCAGCATGTAAGGAGGAGCATGTAAGCACTGTCCCTTGCAGCCTGACCAGCTCTGTTCTGCCTTTTGACTCCAGCACTGAGGGAGAAATCTGTGCTGGGTTTCAAAGGACTTTCTCGGTTGCTGTGAAAGCATTGTCCAAGGTTCATGAGGAAAGATAGCTTTTCTCTCTGTGGGATGGTGGGTTGGCCATTTAATATTTTCCTTCAGTAGTCTCGGATACCTTTGCTTCTAGCAAGCTCTCTCTTGTGCTGTGCTCTGGGTGGTTTATCACAGGTCTGTCTTCTCGGGTCCTGTAGCCTTAATAAGCATTCCTTAAACATTTTGTTCAAAATTCACTAAAGATGCTGTGTCAGTCGGGAAACGTAGTGCGCTGTTTTCCTAAGGGAATCTCAAAAATTCCACCCACCCCCTGGGATAAAGTGATGCTTCCAGATTAACAGGGAGGCCTTAGGGACAGGACGTGGGATGTGCTTTGTTCCCCTCTACTCCCAGACACCTGCTCTTATTTGCTTCAGGGTCAGGCCTGCAGTTCCTGGCTGTTGCAAATCAGGGTAGTTTGGAAGTTTTTCGGCTAATGAAGGAAAAAAATCAGCTGTAATTCAACCATAGAAGAAAGACATGAAAAGAGGCATGTTTTCTGCCTCCTTCACTAAGAATGATAATTTTAACTATACTTCTGATCTGAAATATTTTAATAAATGAGCTGCATGAGCTCAACACACTGCTGACTCTTCCCTGTTCCAGTTGGTTTACTGCCTGCACAGCCATCCAAAGTGTCCCCCTCTTAAATGTACGTCTCCATTTCAGAAGGAGCTGTTCTTTGCCCTCTCTGTTTATACTTGATCTCCCTGACATAGGCAGCCTGGGGAGAGGAAACTTTACTGCCAGCTGCCTGGCTTTTATGAAAAGAAAGAAACATGGCCTCTCCATTCCTAGTGTCTTCTCCTCGAGCTTCAAAAGCAAGAAGGATTGCATGGCTATCTAAGCCCAAACAAGCCTACAGACAGTTTTATTTGTCTCCCATTACCAGTCATCCATCATGAGTTAAGGCAGGAAAGGACGAGCAAGTTTATTTTCTATTCTAGCCCTGTGACTTCACCAACAATTTTTACTCTGGGGGCAAGTGGAACATGTTTTCCTCTGAATACAAGTTTCAAACAAAAAAAACCAGAAGATAGTGCCTTTCAAAACCCTGGGGACATGTGGCAGGGATGCTATGCGCTCATGACACATCCTTTTCAATCCGGTGCAGGTGCCACTACCCTGGGGTCCCTGCAGCCCCAGCTCAGCTCAAACCCAGCGCAGCTCTTTTGGGCAGAGCTGTGCTTGTGCCTGTCCACTGCATATATGTAAAGCCCTGCCATGGGCCAATGTGCAGGCACACGACAGGCGACAATGTTCTGTGTGACCTTGGGCCACCCCACGCTCAGCCCTGTGCTTTTCTTCTCCTGCTCTGTGGGTTTCTTCTCCCAAGTTCCCCAAGGCGGAGGCACCTCCACCGAGCATGCAGGGTGCTCTGCACAGAGGTGGCTCAGTACCACAAGGAAAAATCATTGCAGTGGAGAAGGAGCATCTGCAGAATGAAAGAATACTGCTTATTTTCCTCTGAAAAAAAAACCTCAACATCAAAGGATTTAATAGTGTTTAAGTAATGCTTTTTTAAATGCGGAGATACTTGTTTTCTCACTCATTTGTAACAAAACCTATTACATGTATGACAGTGCAATCCATCATAAACGCAACGAAACATGTAAGGTGGGAGGAGGAAGTCATGACATGTTTTTAATAGACATTTCTTCCCTTCCCCCTCCAAACTGAAGGTATTGGTTATGACTTTTAGTTAAAATGGGGAAGGGGGAGAGGGAGGGGAGTATGTTCTGAATTCACATGAGAAGAAGGAAGATTTGTTTTATTTTACTTTAGTAGCTCCAGGCTGCCCTTGAGTAACTGGGTATTACAGTCCTGGTGCATCTCTAATTAATAAGATCAACTGCCCCTGAATTTTCTTCTACAAACTAATTTAGATATGTCAAGGCTGCAATTATTTTGAGAAAGATCTGACTCTTTGCTTATTCATCTTTCCTCCTATTCCCTTGGAAAATAAAACTGTTAGCTTAAATGCCCTTTGAAGTCTGTTTTAGGTACTTGATTGAAAATTAAATACTGCCCTGCTGCTGTTAAATGGTCAAGGTTCCTTTTCTTTCTTTTTTTCCCCCTCACTCTCACCCTGTGATTTCCAAAGGATAATGAACCCTGAGATCTGGCTTATTTCCAAACACAACCCAGTGTTGCTGTAGTCAGCTGGGCCCCTGCCACTGGCTGTGATGGACATCGTGGGTGAGACGGCAGCACCGTTGAGGTTGATGGGAAAGCATCCAGCTTGGCTGCACCCGGGGTGGGAAGGGTCTGACCCTGCAAGGTGCTGAGCGTTCTTTGGCCCCGGCTGACTTCTCAACTTCATGCAATCAAGCTCTCCCTTAGTCCCAGAGAGCCCTTAGTTTATGGGGAAGGGCTCTGAAAACTCATAAAGATCAAACCGTTTATTGGCACAAGTGGTTTACTTTTATTTGGCAGCATTTACGGAGCACGGGCAGGGAGGAAGTGTAGGTCAGCAGCAGGCTTGCGTTATAAAAGTTATTGTATGTCAGGTGCCTCCCAAAATCGTACTGCAATAATATCTCCTTGCTGGGAGCCTCCAGAAAGAAATCAGAGAGGGGAAAGGAGAGGGAGGGAGAACTTGGGCTCCCACTTGTTAAATCCGATCGGTCAAGCTTTCATCTTCTGGCTCAGGCTGTGCAGCTGGAATAGTCCCCTCGGGATGCTAAAACAAGAGGCCTGGCCTAGGCTACACGCTTGTGCCTCACCAGGATGGAGCGACAAGACAGGGCAGCGGTTCCCTAACCAACACAAGAAACAGGATCAGCTAGCAGAGGGAAAAGCTACCCATGCCAGGGTTTTACAAGAAGAGCTAGCTCTTGTTGCAAAACAAGTTGAACCCTTTTGAATTAGGAAAAATGGCCTCGTGGTTTTGTTTCACTCAGGCTGGGTTTACTATTCAGGCAGCGTGACTGCGCAGCGCCTTGCCTGCCTGCACCCTGCCTCCCGTCCTGGGTGAAACGTTTGCCCCTTTCCTCCTTGTCCCTCCCCTCCTAAATTCAAGCAGGATCAGCAAAACGCATGGCAGGAGGGACACTAGCAGGCAGGCAGTTCTTGGACACTGCATCGAGCATCTTCCACCCTAACCCCTGCCTGGTGCAATTTATTACTTGAACTTTATATTCTGTTGACAAACGAAGACTTTTCTGGAAAGCGAGTTTTTTTCAGAAGCTGACAGAGCTTGACCGGAGCATAGCAAGCTCTCAGCAGAGCTTTAACTGCACCAATTCATTTGTTTGGAGGTCTCAAGCTAGCATTACATTGAAGGTGATGATAAATGTCGTCTGGCTGGAGCGGTGAGATGGGAATTTCTAGCCTGGTCCCGTCTAGACTGGGGTTTGTTGCGGAGAGAAAGGCACAAAGTGGGGACTGTGGGATTGCTCTGCACGGTGATTCCGTCGTGTGGGGACTCTGGGCATGTTGAAAGTGCAAGCCTTTCATCTGATCCCTGCTAAAGCTGCTGGAAATAACTGGAAAGCGGTTTTTCAGCAGGGCCCTGGAAGCTTGCAGACTGAATGCGTGTAGGCTGCTAGTGGTCAGATACTAAAACACACTAGATCTCACTTTTTTTCTTCAGACTCAAGAGTTTCAAGACTACATTAAGATAAAGAGTGAGGATGTAGCTGTAAGAAAAACGTTTTCTCTTTGAGCCTGGATTGGTGTTTTGCCTGTGTCTGGCTCCATATAACAGAGTGGGAGAAATAGATATGAAATTTATATAATAGACATGTATATTTGCATGGCCATATATACAATATGCTACCTCTGTAACATCCCATGCTCATATGGAGAGGAGTTAAATGTAAGGCACGATGCAGATGGCATGGTGAGCTGTTTCCTATACCCTGATCATAGAAACCGTGCAGTACGTTCAAAAACTCAACATTTAAATTATGCTGACAGCGCTTGGCTCTGGAAGACTAGACAGCAAAGCCCTTGTAGGATGCTGCTGCTCATTTAGCTGTCAAGTCTGTTATCATCTTCATTTACTTTCACTTGAAATTTTGTCCCTTTGTGCTCCGTATTTTGAACAAACAGCATGAGAGTATTGATAGTGTTTTATCATTATCACATTTCATAGTTGAAACTGTATTTTAAATACAGAAGGGAACAGCCAAGTAAAATGTTAATATGAAATGTGTGAAGACCACTTTCAGGCATATCCACCCTCCTGTTCCACACTTTCACACTGTAACTCTAGTCCTGTCCATTGTAAGGTACCACGATATCACATTTCTTTGAAGTCAAATTTTTGGCAAATGAAACACAAGCCTCTTTAGATTCATTTTCACCAGTATTTGTTTCCACTTACAACACAGCTACTCTATCGAACCCTATCATTGTTTCTCAGTGAAGCTAATATTTTTATGCCTCAATGCAAATAGAAAATAATGGCTTATTTATAGGCACTTTTCAATGTGAAAAATACTCCAACTCCCTGTTAGTTTGAAATGTGATTTTTTTCCTCCTTTCTGACTATGGTTTTAGGAACTTAAATTCTAGCAATGTGGCATTTTCCTATCCTTGCACATGGTGGTTTGCCTGTCGGATGGTTACAGAGCAGGATCTCTCACAAGGGTGCTAGAAAGAAAGTGGCCAGTGCTAGAAAGAAAGTGGCCTTGCAGTTTATGTTACAGGACATTAC
Source organism: Ardeotis arabs (assembly GCA_011801015.1). Lineage (NCBI taxonomy): Eukaryota > Metazoa > Chordata > Aves > Otidiformes > Otididae > Ardeotis > Ardeotis arabs. The sequence goes on from JAAGAY010131836.1 coordinate 25,252, forward strand.
TTTCAGTCATTTGAAGCTTTTGGTAAATATTTTCCATTTTGACAGAAACTTTTCTGTGTTGATACAAAACATTCTAGTTTTTACTAGGAAAGGGTGAGAAAAAGCATACCAATCGGGGTGAAATTTTTCTTCTTTAACCTATTTATCTCCTCTGTTCACCCCCCACCTCATTTTTTTCATAGGAAACATATTTTTGTGCACTAATATACATGCCTTAACAGCTACACTACAAGTAGTACAAGGAAGCTGAAATTGCTAGGAGAATCTCAGCCTTTTCATTTCCTGAGGTATATTTAATTTTAGGAACATCACCGGTGCGTTTGCATTTAATGCATCTGCTTCAAAAAGGAGCATCCAAACTTTTTGTTCTGTTAAACAATACGATCATCAAGTCTGCCATGGATCACAAATACGTGCATACACACACACACACGCATGTCCCTTCTAACTTTGCATTTAGGCCTGCTGTGATTGAAAGTGAACCATCTGAAGTGACATTCTTTAAAGACCTTAACAGCTCAGCAACTTCCATAGAAACAGGGAGCCGCTACGAAGAGGAGAGTTTCCAACCGCATGCGTCTGTTCGGCCTGTAGGAAGAAGCACACGCTTTGCTCAGGGCTAGGTCTTGAAACGAGCCAGGCCACCATCCAGCCAAGTATTGCAAGCCTATGCTTGATTTGCCTTCAAGCAAAAAGGGGGTGCTCAAAGTCTCGTGCAATGGGCTCTCGTGAACCTTACTTTATTTTTATTGAAGTCAGATAAATCACTCCTGAGCACAGTTACTCCCCTGCTTGGAGGAGCAGACTCTCCATACTTCTTATGTGTCTAAAAATAATACAGAATTAAATATATATTTGTGTGTTCCCGTAATCTGTGTCTTAGGCTGTCATGTATATTATCTTTGTACATCAGACCATGCAAGTTATTTTTAAGTCCAAATTTTCTTCCCTTTATCCCATTCCAAAAACAATAAACAAAGCTTGTGAGGAGAAGGAATAATAATATATAGCCTCCCTATAAACACATGGGTGTCATTCCCCCTGAATTCCTCTCCTGCCTAGCAGCCACCCCAGAGCTCACCTCCTTTCGCAGCTCATGGCGCTTCCATTGGACTGGGCTTTGTCTTCCAGTAGGAAACAGTGGGTGCTTATACATGTTGTTCTGCACTACCTTTGTTTGGCTGAAAGCGTTTTTAAAACCACCAAGACACTTTCCAACCATGCAGTCCAGCTAAGGTCACGGCCATGCCATGTAGGATGCCTGTGCAATGGATGTGGTGCTCCTGCTGCCAGCTCTCACCTCTCAGGGCTGGTACTGGAAACCCCAGGTGGAGGATTATGAGACAAATGTTTCACCTTAAGAAACAAAAAAAAAAATCTGTCCCTTCCAATTGTGGGGAAAAAATCAAGACACAGCCCAGACCCACTTCCTTGGAGGAGCTGAGCACCCAGTAAGAATCCAGCAAGCTACATCTCGTTCCTGTTTTGTCTGAGAAAGGTGCATTTTTTAAGTTGTATTCAGCAGATGCTGGCTACGGCCTTGCCATGAGATGCACGCAGGACAAAAATAGCTGCAATCGTATTTCCTCCTGTTTGCCTCGTAGGTGGGGAGATGTGGGAAGATTTCTCTCCCTGCCAGGGTCGCAGCAGCCCGATGTTTGTTGTCTTCTGCCTACTGTCATGTGCCCCATAAAAGCCAAAAGAGGCCTTCTCTCTATTGAAAGAAGTACTTGGCGTATTTGGAGCACATGCTGACACCAGTTGCTTTTCAAAGGCTTTGTAAATTCCAGCGCACTCTTCTATCCCATTTTCCATTCAGAGACGCAGCGAGGGGCATTTGGCAGACCATGAAATAAAACTGCACGTGCTGTAATCCCTTTCAGGGTGAGGCTCGAGCTCTCACTCCCTCTCCTCCCTCCCTTTCCTCCCTTTCACTCCCAGTCTCTTTCTATACAAGTGTGACCAACTACAGGAGCACCTTGCTTGGATTAGACAAGGTCATGGAAAGTGCTTAGAAAATCTAGGCCTTGTTATGAGCTCAACGAGCAGCGATACTGACCTTACTAGTTTTAATAGCACAAGGGTTTAATTCCACCCTCTGAGCTGTCTTTTGCTTTCTCCCCCTCCTTGCATTGCCAGCCAAGGTTAACTCTTTGCAGGTTTAGGAAAGGTTGGCTACTTTGTCAGCCGTAACAGAAAATCACTGTATTATACTTGCAGACAGGCAAAAAAGGCAGCTCTGTGATTTGTGACTGAACTCAGCCAGGTTTGTGGTAGATGTGCTGAGCGCTTCAGTGCATTCCTGGATTAATTTGATATTCCCTTTTTGGCACCGAAAGAGCCCGCTGCCCCACTTGGAAGATAAACTATGAGAGCAAAGAGCACGTTTCTCAGCTTCAGTGTGTGTCAGGTCTTACCCTGCAAGGGGACCTTTGGAGTGCACCAGTGCAAAAGTGCTGCAGAACGAGGCAGATGAAGTGATCCTTAGGAAAATCAAAGGAATGGAGAGAGACTTGTGAGCTTTAGAGACCAAACCTACTTAGTTATTTTAAATTAGCTTTGTTCCATTAACTTGGTTTCTCGCTTAAGCATAGCTTCCTATGTTTCTGGGTCCTTTAATTTCAGGCCTCTGAGACAAAAAAAAAAAACAAACCCTATCTGATCTCCCAGTGTCTATTTTCCTCTGCAAGGTTATGGTTCCACCCATCACGTGGGTCAGTGCTGATGGCTGGTGGCTTGCTCTCCCCTCTCCTCTTCTCCCCTCCTGCCTGCCTCCAGCCACTTGCTCCTGTTCCCCTTCTCAGCTAAAATGCGAGCGCGACGGGTGCTGGAGGCACCAGGGAGGCAGCGGGAGCAGGGATGGAAAGGAGAGGTGGGAGGTGGGGGATGATCTTCTCCATGTGGTACTGTTGAGGTGTTGTGCTGGGTCATCCCACCAGAGCCTTCCCCCACAACTTTAATGGTTTATCACTGTGTAGTCATTTGTGTTCACTGAGCCCAGCCATGAATGAAGTCACTGTTGTGCAGGGTGATGGAGAAGGTCCTTGCCCTGGAGAGCTGACATCAGGAGGCGAGAGGTGGCCACGGGCTCACAAACAAGTAGAAATCATCCATGGGAGGATCAGCTGCCAGGGGATGCACTGTAAAACGACCAGGGCAGCCAGGAAGTGAAGGCACAGATCAAAAGAAAATGCAGAAATGCCTATGAGGAAAGGGAAGACTCAGGAGGGAAGGATGAGTTAATTACCAACCGACTTGTATTAGAAAGGGCACTTTTATTTTGAGTAAGGAGCTTTCCAGTGTATGACCCTGGCAAGACTTCCTAGCCTTATTTCTCTAAATTGAATGCAAAAATCCATTCTCAATTTTCTTTCAGCAACTTGGAGAGAATTCACATCTAGATGCAAACCTCATGTCTTGGTCCAGTCCCTTCTGTCTCTCTATCCATTTATTTAGTTTCCAATTTATAGCTTTCAGATGTGGGCAAGGGATAAGGCAAAGTTGTTTTGTTAACTCAGGCCGGTTTCAGCTGTCCTCCTATAGAATAGTCTTCAAATACATATTTGTAAGTATTTTCTTTGGTTTAGAAACTTATAGAAATAAATAACAAACATGAATACCTTATTGAAAATAAGTCATATTTCTCCACATACCTCTAAACCAGTTCTTTGTACCCAGAAAAGGTATCATTTTTAACTGCCCTGGTTTTTAGTCCAATGACATGAGAGAAGCACAGAAGCAGCAGTGATGAGCCCCAAGGTGTGTTTACTTAATGTCTTTAGAGATGCTGTAAATCCATGCCTACTGGTGTCTGCTGTAATTCAGAAGAGCCGTGTGAAAAGGGGAAACGAAAATGCTGACCTCAGCAGACTTGATATAAATTTGGGAAACGGATCAAAGAATCTGGTTTTATGGAAGCCAGCTGATCAATCCTTATCTTTCATGTAGCAGATCTCCTTTATTCCTTTTTTCTTCTTTTTCTAGGTCATTGTTGTTAAAAACATGAAATAGAAAATAAATGCTTTATCATCAACCAGAGCATAATTTCCACTAGCACGTGAAGGTTTCTTTGCCTTGGTCTTTTCCAACAACCAGTAAATATCCAAACACATCGTTGTGCCAGATAAAAGAACAAAATAATAATAGCATATGAAATCAGCCTGGGCAGCTAGCTAATGAGTTGGCTTTCTTTTCTTTCAGAACTACGGGAATCAAATTTAGTTCTGTGCTGGTATTTACTGTCAAGTGGCCTACTTCCGATTTTAATGATCTCTTGAGACCCTGACCTGACCCAAAATGTTGTTACAACTTGGCCCACTGAGGTATAATAAACTATAAACTTGTCACATGGTGCCCCTCATTCAGTAATTAGAAACGTCCTAAGACCAGTGTTAAGTACTGTGTCTAAAAACAGGCTAGCAAACACCAATTTACAAGGGATTCATGGTCAAGGTGCTGAGTGAATTGCTGGCTGAAGAGGCAGACCGCAAAAAATAAATGAAAAGAAACCTTGCTAAACTCCCTTTGGGAAAATTGCAGCAGCCTCCCCTCTGCATAATCAACAGCTGCAGGAGCAAAAGCATTGCTCATTTGTTCTCCTACCAAGTGGAAAATATATACTGTATGCATCATGGAAATGGAGAAGATATATAGGGGTATAACGATGCTATAGATAGAAAACATTTATAAATGGCTGGTTGTATGTTACTTTTCAGGCAGAGAACCAGGGAAATAAGAGATTGCTGCAAAAAAGTGCCAAAATATGCTTTAAAAATTGAGGAGTAATGAATATACACTCTTGTGACTATACATTATGAATGTAGAATTAATTTATATTGCATTTCAGCAATATAACCCTACTCCACACTTAATTATACTAGATAAATACCTGGAGTGAGAAACGCGTTGCTGACACTTGCAGCTGAGGAAGTCTTTTGTCATAAAAATAAGGGCTACATTTTTGCAAGGTGGAGACAGCTTTAACTATTTTCATAGTTCACCCAATCTCTACCACTGTTCCTAAGTAGACTATTAACACCCTATGGTTCCAGAGGCTTTTCTACTTGAAGACCTTGACACTTATACTCCAGCTCATGTTGGTGAGATCAACGTCAATTAGCGATGCTGGACCTTTTTTACCCTGGGCAGCTAAGCCAGGTCCACACCTTTTTGTCAGACTAGGTGATGTGTTTTATTTCCATTCCATTCCTTTTCAATACCTCCTCAAGCCATGGAGGTGTCCCTCCATGTCACAGCAGCGGCACGTGCATCAGGGCAGCTGTGTAGGGGGAAGTTACTCCTCTTCCTCCCCATTGCCGTGCTTCATGGGCACGAGCTTCCACTAGATGCTCTAGCATAAAAGTAGTCTCCAAAACTTGTAACAGTTTGAATAAAAGTGCTGTTCCATTTTATATCCTCGTTTGAGGACGTTCCCTGGTGCCCCAAGGTGGAGGGATACCCAGGTAATGGAAAACCTCCGATAATATCAACACTACAACTTTTACGCGGGAAATCAAGCACGTGTTTTCACAGGGTCCCTTGCAAGCTGTCATGTCTTCTGACAGTAGAGAGTTAACTGCACTTGTGGTATCATTAACCCCACTAATCCTCTAACCAAAAAAAACCCCAAACAAAATGCCCTCACAGAGAGCAAAAGGCAGTGGTTCTAAACATATTTATTAAATCTGTACAACCTAGCAGATCAGGAACAAATCCTTTCATGCATCTTTATACCTTATAAAGATGCATAAGAATCTCACACATGCAATTTATTATTCCTTTTTAGGTCATCTCTGGGAGCAATGGAGGCAGGTGCAAGCATGGCACTCCCCTGTGTTTGGTGGAATAGACCTCCAAGAGGGCTTGAGGCAAGCTAGCAAGCAAGAGGGACGAAGAAATTGGAGGAAAAAAGGCATTTATTTAAGTCTTCACCATCGGTTGTCCCCCAGCCTGATGAGTGACATGCAATGCAGAGCAGGGCCGTCACGCCTTTCCATCATTCTGTCACTCAGCTTCAGGAGGAGGGGAAAAAAAAAATAGCTTCTGCAAGCCTTCAGCCCAGAGGCCCAGTTGTGCATCGTTTGTCAAGCTGCAGCATACACTGCTGCTCCGAAACCCTGCCGTCAGGCCTGGCCATACGAGCGTTGTGGAAAACTTGGAAACTGCAGAGAGACTGTTTGTTCTCATTCCCCTGGAAAGTGGAGCCCATAGGAAGAGGCTGCTTTTTTCCAAAGTAGCCCTGTGAGGAGTAGTTACCAAAAATGGAAGATAAAATAAGCATGTGATAAGATTCATGTAAATCTCAGAAGACTATTTGGGGATGCAGCAAAAGAGCTGACTTAGTTCATTAAAATATTTTTTTCCCTGAGTAGCAGATAGATTATGGTTTGAGTAAAAAATAAAACCACCACGTGCAAGGTTTAAGCATGCAGTAGATACAAATCAGTTCTCAAACCTGGTATATAAATAATTCTGTTTTGTCCTTGGTCCCGTTGTGCATCTCTGTCACTCTGGCATTGGGGGAATGGGTTTGAACCCACAGATGTGGAATAAGAAACATTTTCTAAGCCTCCAGATGTTTTTCTGGGGCCTTTTGGTGACAATTTTCTAAGAATCTTTCACAAAATGGCTCGTAAACTGGTACAAAGGTGAGCTGGTAGTTTCCTCTAATAGGATTCCCTGCTATAAAAATATTTAGAGCTAGGTTTTGATGTGATTTGATTTTAATATGGCACTTGATTTGGAAAAGGTACCTTTTATATGATCTAATTGCATTTATTTTGTGATAATTCTGTGAGCAATGTTAGAATTAATATCCATCAGATTAGTAACTGCCCAGGATAGTACTTAATCCACTTTTAATTTGAATGAGGGGATTTAAAAATCTCTAAGTACATTTTATACCATTGCCCTCTGGGTTTGGTCCCTTTCTCAAGGACGTCATTCAGAGTGGTATCAGAGACTGAAAAGGTCATTGGTAGGACAGCTCTTATCTGTTGGATGACACTGAGTTGGCACACAGAGATGCCAAGCTTTAGCCGACTGAAAAGAGGGAAGACACAGTGATAGAGAATGAATGAACGGATTGAAATAACCCCAGTTCAGTCTGCAGTTGGCATCTCTGAAGAAGCCAGCCTCAGGAGTTCGCTTGCAGCTCTGTCCAGATAACCCACTGAGAAGCCTATAAACTCAGCAGTCTCTTTATGGAGAAACAACCTCGTGTATCTTGTTCTGGGATCCCTGGAAACCCAGCGTGGACAGAGGACAACCCTACAAGGGAAGCTTATGTTTCCTGGCTTTCTCCATACTGCCTCTTTCCCCATTAGCTACTTGAAAACACCAATGTGTGTCTCCCAAGGCCAACTGTGTGCCATCCTTCTTGGATAGAAGTCGTTTGCAGGAACACTCTGCAAGAGAAGTACTTGGTTATTCCTTGGGTTTGAATGCTCCAAACTCGGAACTAGGTGCTTCACCATCTGACCAAGTAAGTCAGACGTGTCCCCAGCTCAGAGATCCAAATGATAAGGTAGATAGAAAAAGGAAGCAAGGGGTTACACAATACATGGTTTTAATGGATGTTTAGATTGGCTGTAAATGTGCAAGTGCATATTTGTTTAGAGTTACCAGGATATGAATCAAAGAAATAAAAATAGCAATGCATTAAGGCTTAGAGAACCTCTTGGGAAGAAGCAAATTAATATTATTTAATGTAAATATTTTGACCCAACCTATTAGTCATGTTCTTGTGCTACAGTGTGAGAGAACAGTGTGATGTGGTAACTCGTCTCCTGTTTTCTACAGCACACATAGTGCTTCATCCAGCAGCACCTTGTCTGGCTGATTAAGTAGTGCTATTTTCCAGTCAACAAATATTTGTCAAAAACTTGTGCTTTTCGGAAAACACATGCATCTTCAAACTTCCCAGTATTAAGTAGCACATCGGTCTCTCCCTGGGTTGTCATACAAGCCCATTAAAAAAAAAAAAATCTAACTTTTTTTTTTTCCAGATTTTCTGTTGTTGGTGTGTGGCATTGCCCTCAATCAGCCAGCCAGTTCCCAGACTTGGCTCTTCTTTTAAGGTCTTTACTACTGGGTGAAATTGCTGGAGACATAAAGAATTCCTCTTCATTAAATCACTGAGTTTCCCCTCCATTTTCTCTGTACTCTTTATAATTTTCACTGACTTAGTTAGCTCACATTTTTAAACAGAGTGATGTTTTAAAAGTTTAATAAATTATTAATAGGTGTCAAGACATTACAGGGATAAGAAGCATATTACAGATTGTTAAAAACCATTGTCATTCAAAGATGTCAACACAGTCTTCTGTCAATTTTTGAGATACTGAACCATTTTATAACAATTTATTTTTTTATTCCATCATATTCCTAAGATATTTACAAATATAAAACTAATCATAAACATGAACTATATTTGCAATTATTTATCAAATTGTTAGAACTGATGATAATTGGAACAATTAGCTGTGCTAACAGATGTACATCAGGAGAGACTATTTCAACAACTTTGCTGGTTTGGCTCTGGCCAGCTTTCCTCAAGAGTGCTGTTAAGTCAGAGAAATCACCTAGAGTTTGTGCTGGGGTAGCCTCTAGTCCCGATGTCAAAATATTATAGCTGGGGGAAGCATGAGTGTACTGGTTTCTTGCCTGCTCCTGGTTCTCCAGGTAAAACTGAGGTCCAGTCTGAGTGTTGCTTCCTGCTGCTTCGTCCTTCCTTTACTACTTGTGATGACTACAGCTCACTTTTGGTAGCACAGGCCTTGAAGCACGCTATCCGCTTGCTTTAATTTTAAAAAGTCTGTTCAGTTAGTACACCAGTGTCTGCACTGGGCTCTTTATCTCTACAGAAGCAGTTCAGACTGTAGATTATGTCTCTCTGTGAGCCGTGTTGCACTGGTGGTGTGCAATGGCAAGAGCTGGAAGTACCTAGAACAATTATTACAACCATGAGCATTATAGCTTAGACTTAAAATCTGCAACTGTACAAGAGGCCTTGTTGGGGTGACATGGCCCCAATTGTTGGCATTTACTTTTTCCATTGGTCTGAAAAAAGTACGAGCCCATGAAACGAAGTCTGTCTGCTTCCTCCATTTCTAACTTACAGAACAGCTATTGTGAGGAACGTAGAGTTTTCTTCCAAGGAAGTAATCTAAAGAGGTCTATAATATTTGCAGATTTACATTTTTTATATGTCCCTAGATATGCTGTAAAGAATACATTTTATAAGTGCTAGAATAAATAATGGAATTGTGAACAAAAAAAGCATCACATCACAGCTGTGTACTTTGCCAACCTTTGTCTTGAGTGACCCATTCAAGGAGAAATGAAGCAAAGAATCCTTTGCCTGGGCTCACTTCCAGTCATTTGTCGTTTTAGCTATATTTAGGCAAACCCCCATTCTGAAAGTTTTCATTCTTACAGAATTTATAGACAAAGAAACAGCACTAAGAAGGAGAATAATACAGTAGCTATATTTGGCAATAGAGTGCTACCAAATTTTTTGCCAATTCATTGTCTTTCAGCTTTTTCTAATTTCTTTTTTTTTTTTTAAGTGTTTCTTGAGTGCCTATCAATGTATTGGAAAAGTACAAATTTCTGTATTTATTGAGAATCTGACTGCACTATTAAAGACTTTTTTTTTCCATTGTCTACTGATTCGCTATTAGTTGACTGAGTAATAGTAGATTGGCTCTGGCTCTTTCTGCTCATGTTTTACTCTTTCTCAGAGATGCACAAAAATATGTATTTAACTTACTTGGTTGCAGCTTAATTTTTCAGCTAAGAGGTTAGTGAACTGTACAATAAAAGTTCTGGTATTGAAAATCATATTGGAGTTTCCCATGGGATAAAGGATGAGGCAGTTGGAGGTCAAGCCACATCATATGAGAAGACAAGAAAAAAAACAAGAAAGTTTCAAAATTGGGCTACTATAGATCATTATTGACCAGTGCAGGAATGTGTCACTTAGCTCCAGCCACTCTATCAAATCACATTAATTTTACCACAGTTCTGAAATCTCCTTCCCAGATTGCCTCTCTCTCTTATAGTGTTTCCCAAAGACTTTGCCTATCTTTGAGGTGACATGTTGATTTCCCACTGGAGTTATAATTCAAATGAAATCACATCATGGTGACACCAGCACAATTAAATCATAAATAAAGACCATTATATGTATTTCTAGAAGCTATTATGACACATATATAGACATATAATGTGCATTAGATTGTTATTTAAAAGGGCTTTTTTAAAAGCTCAATTTAAGTCAAAGTAGATTGCCTATATTTACTACCCTTCCTTGCTAATCTCAGAGTTTAGCAACCATGAGCCTGTGTTACTCTTTCTATTATATAAATAGGAAGACTGAGACATTAAATGTGACTTTCTTCTGGTCAAAGAGCAGGGGGCATGGGAATGTTTCAGATCTCAAGCTCCTCAACTCCTCTATTCTCTCTGTTGCATTGACATGTCTCCATAATTCCTTATTTAGCTATAGGCTAGAAGTGATCAGGGCAATCCTTTACTAAATCTAGGATCCCAGCAATTCTATTCCCACCAGGGCTGTTCTTCAGCTCTTACAAGCATCCTTCCTGTCCATTACCTTCCCAGAAGCACCTGGGGTTATTGGAGGTTTCACTGCATCTGAAGCATATTCTGTTAAAATTAGACATGAAATTGAGTTTGTAGGAACACAGTTACCGGCATTAATGGGCATTAATTTGGGGGGGCTAGAGGCAGCCAAACCATGCACTGTGCTCAGCTGAATAAAGAGCAGCACATGACAGAAAAGGGAGGGGAAATGCACTCTTCCCCTGGGGAATTAGGAGTCTGCACGGGACATCAGCTGCTTTGGGACGCTCAGGAGATGCCATGAGCTTTATTTATTGCCTTGTAAATAGCGTAGAGTAATCCCATGCCAGATGCCATGTTTTTCTACCACGTTTTGAATAGAAGCTGGGCTGCATTACTGCCATTTGAGAACAAATGCCTGTGAGGGAAATGCTAGCATTTGCACCATAGCACGGGCACAAGGCACACAGTCAGTGCAGCGGCTTGCGATGATACGTGCGATGAGGACATCACGGGATGGGAGGGTTAACTAACATAGATGTATGAAAGTTTGGGCTCTAGACCTACTGTTTTGAAGCTTATCTTTCTTTCCTAATCCAGCTGATTACCTTTTCAAGAGTATTTCATTTCCTAGGCAAACTTTAATTTATTACATTTTTTTTTCTATCTCTGGATAGTGAATAGTAAGAAATCAAACAGATTAAAGTTATCATACAAATAAGGAAAAAATATTACCCGTCTGGTGATGACCTGGAGATACAATTCCTAACTGGAAAAGGCCCAGAGGAATTGAGGCTCTGAGTCGGTGAGGTCTTAACAACGGGGCAAGTGGGGACATGGAGAACAGCAGCTGAGACTCCAGGGGCTCTGGTTAGCCTGGAGCATGTTATGTGTCAGCAGCATCCACAGAGAGCACAGGAATTTGGCGTATTTTGGCTCCAGTCCTGCAAGGGCTTAGGCCTACACTTGAGATGTGTGGAAGAAGGCTAACAAAGCTCGGAGTGTGCAAAAGACTTTATGGAAGAGAGGCAATTTTTCACCCAGAAACAGGCTTTGCTGCAGAAATTTTTGTGCCTCAGAATATCAAGCAGCAGCAGAGTTAAATGGAGTCATATTAATAAGCACGGATAATCCCATCATCCTGGGCTGTGCTGATGGCAAAGCAGCTCCGAACACATGCAGCTGAGTGAAATTTTCCTGCAATTAATTGGATTTGATTAAAGTTATCATTTAGTGTCTGGAGAAAAAGCAGCAGATCAAAGGCGGCAAGTAACATTCTTGCTAACCTGGAGCTTTGAGTAATAGCTTCGGAGGTGGGAAAATGGGTTCCCTACTGCATTAGATGGGAAAAGTGTTGTGCTGTACATAGGAGCACAAGCGCAAGAACCCAGTTTCTCACGACCTTTCTCCTTGTCCTGACCTCCTTCTTTTCTAAAAGAGAAGACGAAAATTTTGACCCCCAAATGGCTGGTTTGATGCTGTTACATTTCCATTAAAAAAGTTTAAACCTTTTTATTTTTATTCCCAGGAAGGGTGAAAACCAATTTCAAGGCCTTGAAAGCTACTGGGAAATGGAGCTGTCAGACTCCAACCAGCTTTAGATTATGATCTGTGAATTCAGATGGGGGCACACAGCCACAAATACCATCCTTGTCCTTCCTTACGCGGGGCTATGCTCTACCCAGAAACACTGAATCTTGATTGAAATCACTTACAGCCAGCTCCTGAAAAATCTCCAAGTAAGTGAAACAAGCAGTTGCTTCTATCACCTTCCTAAAATTGTGCATGACACAGGGAGGCTTACGTGGATACTAAATATGGCATAGATTTGCTGTTAGATAAATCCTGAACTAGCTTTTTACTAAGTGTATGTCTTAAATGATACAAATTGGCTGGGTTTCAGCTTTGTTTCTTGTCTGTATGACCAAACTATGTTACCTGTTGAAAATTCGGTTTGTTTTATACAGTGAATTGGGTGCTTTTTAGTGCCACTTTGAATAAAAAACTGAAAAGAGCAAAGTAAATATCCATAAAAACCCCACAATGTTTTGCAAACATTCTAGCTGCAATGTATAGATTGTCTTTTTCAAAACCCACTGAAAGTCTCAGTGAGCTCTGCCTTGCACAGGTTTTCCATCACGGGTAACATCGGTGATATAACAACAGTGAGAGCTGACAATTTCTGCCAGATCACTTGTTTGGGTCAGAGTTGCACATAGTAGTGTGTAATGTAAGCTTTTGCTATGGGGGTCCTGCTGCCTTTACAATAAGTAGCAGTTTCCTCTACGTGACAACGGGGAGTCCAAGTCCCATGCACAGCTCCTGGTGGCTCAGGCACCATGTTCTCAGCATTAGTATATCTGCTTCCTGAAATCTTGGAAACTTTAAACACACAAACTTGATTTATGTTGAATTGATTTACAGTACCTCAACAAATGACAAAAGAAGGAATTAAGCAAAGCGGTATCAGAGCTCAGTCTAGCATGCACATATAAACACACGAATCAAGTACATATGTACATGTATGCATATACATGCAGGAGTGCACCCAGCTATGGTTTCTTAACATCAGTATGACTTATTGCTGGATTTATTTCACATACATGTAGATCATATCTAAAACCATTATAGGATAACACAACTTCCAGATGACAAAAAATCTGCTTTTCTTTCCTTCTTGGTTCCTCACATGTCCCAGTAAACCAAAACCCAAAACAAAGACAAAACTAGCCACGCTGTAATTTCCAGCTAAAATGCCAGTCTAAGCCAGCCCTCCCAACCACACACGAGTGAAACTCAGAGGGAATCGTGCCACCTGCTTTCTCCTCCACCACAATAACAAGTACACCACTTTTGTGGGTTCCTCAAGCCAAGAGGAGGTTTGCTCCTGTGTTACGTTAGCTGGGCACTGAGGAGCGCTCCAGGGGTACCCTGGTTACTTCAGCTTATATCCCTACCACCTCAGCAAGCAGCCGAGCTCTCCAGAAGGACACAATTTCACTCGCTAGTCCAGGCTGTTCCCAGCATCCATCGACAGTGCTATGAGGCCAAGCACCCACAGTCAGCACTGCACATCACACGTCCTTGCTTCGTTATCTGTCTTTCCTCTCTGTCTGCTTTAATCGTTGGCCAGGCAGAGTGCAGCAACACTCAGCTGCTTCTAGACCAAAATCTGGCAAAAATCTGCTGCCTCCCAGGTGCTGGAACACTGGTGGGACTGCTCCTACTTGCTGTCAGCCCCCTAAATTTGCAGTGAAAGAAGTGCCTTCTCTGTCCATCTTGACAGTAGGTAGGGGCACTTCAGCAGTATGGACATGGACATTATTCCACCACTGAAATGCACCTAGGCTGGAAAGAGCTATACTGGCAAGGATGCTTCTCTTTTTTCCCCCCTATAACATTATGGGCAATACCGCTCATGCAGGCAATATAAGCTGAAAGCATAGTTTCTGCTCTATTTGTTTGTTTTCCTTAATTGCTGTATAGCAGCTCCCTGTCTATGACAGAACGTACCAGTATCCTTTCTTCACAGTCAGGGATTTACAACACATGGATTTAGAGAGGAATCCAGGCTATGCTGAAATCCACAGATGAACTCTCAGGCCTGACCTTGGCATGGCTGGGATTTCCCCTAAAATGACTTGTCTGATGTATCACACAGAAAGGCTGTGATATATTATGGGATTAAACACGGTTTTGGGGAAACAAATCTGTTTAAAACATTTGTCATTTTTTAAAAAAATACATGCTTTGCAGAAATGAAAAGCTTTTTTGTCCCATCTTAATTTTGGTGTTAATTTGTCAACGTATTTCTCCAAGAACAATTGAGAATAAAGTGGACTTTTTTATATATTTTGCTATGAGATTGTTATTTTTTGTTTGAATCTGTTTTTCTGAAATCTATACTGCATTGTTATTGTGAGAAACACCTGAACTTCCTCTTGCTTTCCTGATTGAATGTAAGGAAAATTGAGTTGAAAAGGTCAGAACAAAAATATGTCACCTCAGCTTTTCAACATGAAATACTCAACTTCACTACATTCAAAATGAAATAATTCAGACTTTCTGCACTACAAGAAATTCTCAGCATTTATGCACTCCTAATTTGGAGGCAACAAAATTCCAAATTTTACTTTTTTCAGGTTCTTCCCCCAGAAAACAGAATTTGTGGTTTTCAGCCAGCTCTGGCAATGTATCATAGAATCATAGAATCATAGAATGGTTAGGGTTGGAAGGGACCTTCAAAGGTCACCTAGTCCAACCCCCCTGCAAGGAGCAGGGACATCCCCCACTAGATCAGGTCGCTCAGAGCCCCATCCAGCCTGGCCTTGAATGTTTCCAGGGATGGGGCATCCAC
>JAAGAY010131837.1:0-44299 GCA_011801015.1 Ardeotis arabs
ATTCTATTCTATTCTATTCTATTCTATTCTATTCTATTCTATTCTATTCTATTCTATTCTATTCTATTCTATTCTATTCTATTCTATGCTATGCTATGCTATGCTATGCTATTCTATTCTATCCTATCCTATCCTATTCTACTCTATTCTATTCTACTCTTTCCAGCTGATTAATTGCCCGAGACTTGTCTACACAGTTTTACTTCCATCTCTTTTCTCATTCTGACACAAAGGATGTTGGATACTTTCTGAAAAATGGAAGTTATGACAACAGGACCTCACTCATCTCACTCTTCCAGACCGCCAGGGCCTAGAGCTGAGTAAAAAGTACAGATCTGAATGCCTGCAAACATCTGCATGCTTGTGGAATTCAGGTAGCCCAAGCCTACGTGGTATGACCAAGTCAATACCTATGTTTCTAGCTTTAGTTGGGGCCTCATGGTAAAGTGAGAGAAGAACCCTGAACAGTCTGAGGGACTTTCTGTTCATGCGCAGAGGCAAAAGTCATAGTGGATGTCAAAGGGAGAAAAAGGAAGACTCCTCTGGAAGATAAAATCAGCAACTAACGCCATCAAGCAGTACTGAGCTACAGTCTTCAAGATCACAGCATTGGATTTAGGTACTTAACCGCACACTCAGAGTAGTTCTGCGTAGTAAGTACTTTCAGACTTACTGCTGAAGACACTTGACAGAGAGGATGACAAAACACAGCCCAGAACAATGCGCCTACAGCAATTACCCATTTAAAGCTTTTCCAGCTATGGCGGACATTACTCTAGCCTGTATTCTAATGAAGAGAAGTTGCATGTTTGGGGCTGACTGACTGAGCAGACATATCTCAGACTGATTCAAGTTAATATTTGCCATTTCTGACACAGTCTAGACTGCTGGAAAAAAAAAGGTTCTATACAACTGTCAAAACTACAGATGGATTACTGAAAATGCAACTGGTTCAGCCATATGTTCGTAACAATTTTTTTCATCTTGCTTACTTTAACTTTAATCTTGCTTCACTGTAAACACTCTTCTTGTGCTAATAGTTCTATCTGTAAGCAATGAGCATATTTCTGTCCCAGTGCTCAATTTTAGAATGTCAGATTTAATACATTTATATGAGACACACCATGCAAGATGCGTAGTTGCAAAAAAGTCAGCGTGTTACAGGAACACACATTATGCAGGCAGGGCTCTCTGAGTGGTTTCAGATGCGAAACCCAGCCAGCCCCTCCCAAATGACAGAGCAATCTATTTCAAGAAACATAAATCGAAGCTGACCTTTTGTGGAAGAAAATGGGAAATTTCAGTAGTGAACTCACTGTACTCAAAAATTCTTCCTGTCTCAAACAATCCTTTTTCTTATCAGGTTTAGGTTGACATTAAATAAAAAACATACAATGTGAAACCTGCCACATGGTTAATCTTCTTCTGTTTCTTTCCTTCAAGCTTAATCATTTCTTCTCATGTATCTTTGTCAGCCCAGGTCCCTCCTACTTCAGACTCCTCTATAACCCTTGTGTGCATATTATCACTTCACTGAAATGTGATTGCCACCAAGAACTTTAATCCTTAAGAACAGATGATGTTAGAGACCCCAGTCCCATCATGCAATAATGTATAAGGTATTAAAATCTTATGACTGAAATCAGAATTCAGCTAAGTGAGCATAGAAAGCTTTGACAAAGTGGATTAAGCAAACAAAAGCTTTTTTCAGTTCCATATGATGGAGTGGAAACAATCTTTGATGAAGCCATTGACTATGATACATAATTATTTTATAAAGTATTATATAATTAACTTTGATAAGTGTAATATGATGCATAATTTCTACAAGTTGTCTTCTGCAAGACATGTTTGAATAATTATATGGACATGGAAGAGTGTAATCGATAGATCTAAGGACACATCTTTGCCCTCACTGAGATTATATGCTATTTGGTGATTTAAGGAATCTGCAGAAACACTCTATTTGGTTAGAACTTAATCTTTCATCTTGCACTCATTTTTCTGTGATCTGTGGCTCCATAACTGACTTACAACTTAACTGGCATGAAATTGGGAATCACACTTCAGCAAAATACTTGGGTTGTTTATTTATAATCTTGAGCACCTGTAATAGGGGTATTAGAAAGTTCTTTATCCAGTTTCTGAAAAGTGCTGCTTCTGTTCCTGTAAAGAACATGAATGCTTTTGGCGTGATAAATGTATTCTGTTTACATGGCAATTTTTTTCACTTTGCTCTCATGTATGCAAAGCCAATTCCTCCCCATGGAGAAGAATGAATCAAGAAGTTGGTTTAATGCGTGTATCCCCTTGCTGAGGAGGAGTGAGGTCCTGAAGGAAGCTCCAGCCATGCTGGAGCAGGCTCCTGGCGGAACATTTGAGTCTTCCCATTGATTTAATGTGGCCCCAGCAAAGTTCTCCTCTTTTCCATCTGCAAATTGGTTGACTACTTGATTTAGCACTGTATCTAATTTAATGTGTTAGGATTCCTCTCTGTCTTTCACTCCTCCTGTTAGAACTCAAAATTTGGATTTGACCTCTTGAACTTATCTGTCCCGCACTAAGATTCATAAACAGCAAATACCATGCCTGCCATATTTCCTGTGCAACTTGAATGCAGTGCCAGACAACATGCACAGGGAGATGTACATTATAACCTAAATGACACAATAAAAGTGTTTTGTTGCCTGTAGATTGCCCAGAATTATGCTCTGTAAGTGCTAAAATGTATGCCAGTACATTGTAATCCCTTGTGAAAGGTCTCTTTCTGTAGCAGAAGCAATGAGTGTACCCTTTCACAAACACTCAAGTCTTATCAAAGTTAGGGCAAGGGTTCTTTCTAGGAGGTGGCCTGGATGTACAGCTAGCCCTGGGATTGTCAATGGTTGAATAAATATGACATCTGAATTCAAAAGGAAATAACGTGTATTGTTTTGTGCAGCCATATGTTTGAAAAAATACTGTGACTATCACTTAGTAACTAATATGCTAGCAATGTGTTCCTTCTGGATGTAGTCCTCATGTTGGTGTCAGCTCCTGAACATTCCTTTTCCCATATTTCACTCAGATAGCTCATGCAAAAATGTATGACTAATACAGTGTTGTTTGGGGGCTATTAGCTAAGACTGCTGCTGCATTCTCTAGTTATTAGACACTTTCTAATTAATTGCTATGGCTTAATCAACAGGAAAATGTTCAGCCTCATACCAGCAGTCTAATACCTGCAGTGTAAAATCTGATGATGTCATCAGAAGAAGTTTGAAACTTCTCTTGTGCTGCATATAAAGAAATACAATTTTGCATATGACAAAAAAGGGTCTGAATCAAGTGTCAGGCGTCTAATTGTTGTTAAATCAACCAGGCAGTGAGATGCAGCGGGAGGAAAGCCTAACATCATGTATATGCATCTTTCCCAATAACAATCATAGTTACAGCTTCTACATTTTGCAGTTGCAATATGCACAAGAAAATTCCTATTTTCAAACACAGTGGTAGTAGTGGGCTTTCATTCTGGAAGTCACTGTCTCCAGCTTTTACCACCTTAAGCCAGTGGCCGATACACATCTGAAATTCCTTTTTCTGGTCTTCTGAGGAGATGCATGAGCTAACTAACAGATTTAAGCATATTTGGTCACTATAGATGTAAGTGGCAAATGATAAAGATTATAGTTTTACTACACCAGAAAATACGGTGTTGCTGACTGTAGCTAAATCAGGACATCTTGCTTGTAAACTTTGTCAGGATGTTTCTTGTTCTTACAAAAATAAATAATTTCCCTGTGTACGCAGTAGTCAAATCAACCAACACACTTGCGTGCATTTTGTATTGCTATGTCCTTGTTCTTTTTAAGATACATTTGAGTTGTAGAATGTTTTTAGTTAATGTTAATTATCTTTATATGTTGAGTTGAAGCAAATGAAAAGATAATTTTTTCTGAGTCTCTGTTTCTATACTGCTTCTCATTTGTATAATCTCTCCCTGACTGGACCTTCCAGGTACCTGGATAGAGTAATAATGATGTGAAAAATGACAATATGTTAACAGTGTTGAAATTTTAGCCATTTTAGAAAAAATAAACATGGGGTAAAGTCAGTTCACATGTCTTTTCTGAAGTAACCAATTCTGAGATAGGCATTTTGTTTTCTTTCCCAGACTCTGCTGTCCACTAGAAAACATTTTATGTTTAAATAAGCCCAGATCTCTGGGATAATTTTCCTGAATTTTAGACTGCTTTTGGACAGTTTTATGAGTTTATAAATGTTCATTTTTGTGTGTATATTCTTGTCCCTTTTGAAACTACAGATCTGTACCTCATTGTGCTGTGTTTTAAAATGAATCTTAATAAAAAATAATTTCCAGAAGGAGCTCTGGAAGAAAAAGCAAAAGACAAAGTTTCATAGTTTAACTGTACAGGACAATTTTAATTTATATAACTGTTTCCTTGTTCTCATAACAAATAATAATAACTAACATGAGAAGGATGAAAGATTACTCAGAAATCCTGATTTGTTTGTCTGGTGATTGAAAGAAAATTGATCATTAAGTACTCGGTTGTCCATTTGAAATGTTCCTAACTATGGAATCTGTAGGCAAAATCACAGAGTGGAAATAATAATAGTTCTAAATACTCACAGCACACAGTCTGGAAGAATGTTAGGCCATTTGGGATTATTAAATCCCTTTGTGGGCTAGCAGTCCTGCTCTGCATAAGTGCTTATTTTTAAAAATAGGCACTTGTATGGCACAGTTGGACATGAAGAGGAAAAGACTTCCACGTTCTAAACAACCTAAAATTTCTTCCCTGTGATTTTGTGAATATTTTTTTTGTGTGTGATGGATTTTGTGTAATTTTGATATAGCTCCATAATGTGAAAAACTCCAACATGAATGTGCTTTATAGTAACTTGATATTATGTTCTCCTATTACTGAGGTTAGAAGTATTTTATAAAAAGAAACTATTGTAGCTGATTAAAGTGTGTTAGGGATCATACTGAGGATAGAAAAGACATATTTTCTTTCAAATTTTCCCAGATTTTATTTTGCGTAGGCTACACAATGACTAGCTCCTGGATGATTAAATTACTGCTTTATATCCAGCTTGTCACAGTGGCACAGGAATTGATGGGCTTTGGACATTGTGTTGGTTTTGTTTAGTGGGCGGGGGGGACTATGGTGGCACCTTCTGCAAGAAGCTGCTGGAAGTTTCCCTTTTGTCCGGTGGACTTGGCTTGCTGCTGGCCAGGGCCAAGCCAACTGGTGACAGAATGTTGCCTGATAACTCATCTGAGATAACATATTTAAGAAGAGGGAAATGAAAAAAAAAAGGGAAGAAGTAGTGAAGAAGCTGGAATGGGGGCAGAGAGGGGGAGGTGCGAGCCCTGTAGGCCTTGCGGCCCCCGCCCAGTTGCCGGCACTGAGCCCCTCAATCATGCTGGTGCACCTCAGTAGCCTTTTTTTGGTGGGATACACTGCTCCCACCCCATCACTAACTCCAGTTGCTTGCACTGAGAGCCCTCGACTTGCTTCAGCATGGGCCAGGAGTGCCCACAACCCCAGTTTGGCTCCAGCATCTGGCACTCAGTCCTCTCATGCTGGTTGTCCCAGTCGCTGGCACTCATTAGCCATTCAAAGGACAATTACAAGCTCATTTTAGACCAAGGTCATAGATGGCTTGATCAAAAAACCTAAGCAGCTTACATTAATTTTACATTCTTTTCAACCAGTTTTGAGTCAAATATATGTCTGATGTAAGTGCATGAGTCTCTAAAGTGAGGTATATAGGAGACTTGGGCCACAGTCATTCCTTCCTCTGATAGGAAGCAAGCAACAGAACTTACCTCTCTTTTTGTTATATCAAGAAGTGCTTTAATGTATTA
Source organism: Ardeotis arabs (assembly GCA_011801015.1). Taxonomy (NCBI): domain Eukaryota; kingdom Metazoa; phylum Chordata; class Aves; order Otidiformes; family Otididae; genus Ardeotis; species Ardeotis arabs. The sequence continues at coordinate 5,879 of JAAGAY010131837.1, forward strand.
AATAGTCTTTCCTTGCTTATAAGTTATTATACTTGCTAAGAACTAGTCTAAATTTGTTTTCTTGCACTAGTGCATTGCCAGTGTAATATGAGCTTGGCTGTAGAGATCAGTGGAATGGCTAGCTGTCCTGAATATATACAGCTGTGCATTATCAGCTGTGTGCACTAACCATAATTTTAAAGGGAGAATTTTTTTTTATAGAAGTTAAAAGGAACTATGAAAACTGTGGGTAAGATGGATTTCAGATTTGTAAAAGGATGTAATTGATTATATAGTTACCTGTGATTGCATGCTGAACTTACAGGGTGTTCTGTCTGGTTTTATACCCTTGTAGTACTTGATGATTGAGGTCTCCTTTCTTGAATTGTGCATTTTACTGACATCAAGCTATGTTTGTTTTACTCTTTTTTCCCCAAATTGTCTGGAGGGGTTCTTTATACATACTGTGAGAATAAATATTGCACATTTAATGGTACATGTCTCTTTTTTAACATTATACCTGATTATCAAATATTAATTTAAGGAGCAACACTTGCAAATATATGCTGCATTTTCTATAAATTTGAGAATCTAGATTGGCTGTTCTTCAGTATAGTGGAGTGAGCCTTGCAATATTTTCTTCCCTGGCTTGTGTGGGCTGTCATCTCCAGTTTCTTCACTCTTTGGGACAACTAATTTTCTCTATCTGTGAAGAGTACGATCTGGTACTTTGAAGACAGTTTTCAGCTCATTTTTCAGTTGCTTTCACAGCAGTACAATTTTTAAAAAGATCATGATTAATGCTACAGGGCTAAAGAATCTTTATCCAGAGCTTGAAGTGAGGTTGAGTAGGAGCCTTGTGCTTGATCTGGTTTTTATGGTGTCCATTTAGGATCTCTAAGTATCTGACTATCACATTAAATACTTTCCACTGTATGCAGCTAGAGTTTCAGTCCAGACTTCCCTAGCATTTGATCCTAGCTGTCATTGCTCAACACCAGAGAAGTGATGACCCCATGGTAATGGTAAATGTCTCAAACCCTCGTGCTTTACCTGCACTTTGGATACACCACACCAGTAAGGTGAATCTAACTGACTATGAGCCAAATATCTCATTAAAAAAAAACCTTTTGAACTTCATGGTTTTAAGCCAGCAGCCGTATAGTGAGATCTGTTTAGGTTCATTTACTCTTTATTGAGTTAATAGTAACATACAGACAGGATCAATGCCTAGTGTGCTTAACAAACAAATAGAAAGAGAAATCTAGAATGTGTTTCAAATACGGTATGATCTCAATACTACTGATTTCAAAATCTCTAAGGAATTTGATGCTACTTTTTAGTTGTTACTGTTAAATACAACAATTGGAGGGAACAACTGAATTTAGCTCATTAAAAGATCATTTTTTCATAGCTACTAAGGGTCATTTGAGGAAACTAATATATACTCTGACAGTCTATATCCCAACGTCAGAAAGAAAGATGAGACATTTTGGTGTCTACAGAACAGCAGTGTCTTTTGCTTTCATATTCTGATATAGCAGTATTAGTCACTTCCTTCGGGACATTTTAGATAGAAAAGTAGCAGGGTAGTAGAACTACCTTTTGCCTACAGAAGTGAAACACAGGGTAAAATTAATGTTTTGGGTGCTGGAGACAACATTCAACCTAGACATTGAACCAAATAAGATCCTAGCAGAGTAACTTCCTACAGGGACAGTAACAATAGACAGCTTTGAAATGTAATTTTGCCCTCTGTGTAAAGTAGCAGTAAGGAGTAGAGAAATTCATGCCCTGCTGAATGTATTCTGTATCTGGTAGTCATATTTTTCTGCATCTTTGAAGATTCAAACTGTTAAATAAATGCAAGTAAAATGGGCTTTGCTAGTTGTGTGTTGTAAAGCCCCAATTTGGACCAGACTACACAGTGTCTCTCACTTCTCCCACCCTCCGAGAGAATAGGGACAGATAATATAAGGAAAAAGGCTCGAGGTTTGAGATAAGGACAGGGAGAGATTCCTAAAATTACCATTATGGGCAAAACATACTGGACTTTGGGAAAAACTATTAATTTATTATGAAAACCAGCTGGACAATGAGAAAGAGAACAAGATAACTTCTCCCCACCCCTCCCTCTTCCCCAGCTTAACTACCTCTACCTCCTACCCCCGCCCCGAGCAGCACAGGGGGGAAGAGGGAATGGGAGTTACGGTCAGTTCATCACACATCGCTTTATACCGCTCCTTCCTCCTTGGGGAAGAACTCCTCACATTCCTCCCCTGCTCCAGCGCGAGGTCCCACCCACGGACTACAGTCCTTCATGAACTGCTCCAGCGTGGGTCATTTTACCACGGGGTGCAGTCCCTCCAGAGCAGCTGCCCCAGCACGGGCCCTCCACTGGCCACAGCCTCCTTCAGGCATCCACCTGCCCCAGCGTGGGGTCCTCCCCGGGCTGCAGGGGGATCTCTGCTCCTCCATGGACCTCCATGGGCTGCAGGGGGACATCCGGCCTCACCACGGGCTGCACCACGGGCTGCAGGGGAATCTCTGCCGGCAGCAGCATCACTGCTCCCCCTCCTTCTTCACTGACCTTGGCATCTGCAGCCGTTCCTCTCACAAGAAATTCTTCACAACCAGCTCAGGCAGACGCCTCTCAGGTTCTCTTCACATCTCCTCTCCACTTCTTGCAGCTGGGCTGGGCTGAGTTGGGCCCAGACAGCTGCCCGGTGGGAGGCCAGAGGGTGAGGGCTGCAAGGCCCACAAGGCTCACCCCTCCCCCTCTCTGCCTCCGCTTCAGCTTCTTCACATCCTCTCTCTTTCTTTTTTTCTGTTTTCCTCTTCTTAAATATGTTATGGCAGAGGCGTTATCAGGGAACATTCTGCTACCAATTGGCTCAGCCTTGGCCAGCAGTGGGTCTGCCCTAGTCCCGGCCGAGTCCACTGAACAAAAGGGGAAAGTACTTCTGGCAGCTTCTTACAGAAACTGCCACTGTAGCCCTCCCTCACTAAATAAAACCAGAACATTGTGCCTGCAGTAATGCAGAATATGAATTTAAAAAAAAATTGAGGTTTGGATATACAATTCAAATAATTCTTACTTACCCTTTTATTGACAAACCCAAGGTGAATGTATATTAATGCCTCTATAAAACACTCCTGTAATGTGCAGTGCTGACCATATGCTGTTGCCAAAGAAAATTATAGATCTCTGAGTTTTCAGCTGAGGAGGCTCACAGTGAGTTTGCTGCTTATTAAGAGAGTGCTAACTTGCCTGTGCAGCAGAAAGACGAAACACAGCTATGCAGGTCATCTAATATGCTACACAGCTCTGAACTATGCAGCAAAAAAAAAGGAAGCAGTAGAGGGGAAAGAGACAAACTGCTTCATTTTTGCTGCTTCTCTCACATTTTAGGCATGATTCAAAGCTTAAGCAAATGGTAAATCACCTGCTTTCTTCAGTGAAATTTGATCCAGCCTATGGACTGCTATATTGCAGATGTTACATGAAGTTGTGGAAAGTCAGGGTTAGCCATTTCAATGGACTATTTCATAGGCCATTAAAAACAAATTAAAAGTGAAATGTTGATTCCCCGTGGAATAGATTAAGCTTCATGATGGTACTCATTGTGCTAATATGTAGGAAGATTGACTACTTAAGTAAGTTTGTTAATGACTACATTTGTTATAAATTGTTAATTTTTTAGAACAGATTATGTGCAAAGTAATTAAAGAGAAACTCTTCTACGGATGTCTTTCCTGAAACAGTTTTAAATAAAACTTCTAAATGACACATGATCAAATAGCAAGGCAAAAAACCTGATATTCCGACAACATTTTTACACTTTCAAAAATAAAATGAAAATGTTTGTTAAATATAGCACAAGAACCACATTTTTTAAGGAATTGACAAAACTTATGACCAAAATAAATACCTCACTGTTCAGATGTACTGAAACTGAAATAAAGGAGAGGATATATATAGTCAGTTAATGCTCATCTCTGAGCATAAAAACTAGGTTTCAGTGAGTGGGCCAGTCCTGACTCTTCTGAGATAAAGGCAGAGAGGAGGAACTACACTTTTAATTTCTATGGCCCAAGGTTCTTAGATAGCTGCCTGTAACCTTGCTCTTGGGATATGATAATGAAAATCTTCCTTCGGAAAATCTAAGACCCACCTCCAATGGCTATTCTTCAGTTCTCTGTTTTAAGGAGAATTTATTTTCAATATAAGTAGTTTGTGGAATCTTTGTGCTTCTTATAGTCCTCCCAGTCCAAGATAAACAAAAGCTTGTTGATATCCAGAACACACCTTGTGCTTGCGTAATTCTGGCTGAGAACATCCAGTTTGTGATGGGTTAAGGGCTCCTTCTGGCCATCGAGTTCTATGATTCTGTAAGAGTGAGTATTACCTGGCCCTTTTTTGGAGAGAAAGTAGGAAGAACAATATACAGCTGGTTTGATTTTCTTTTTTTTTTTTTCTTTTTAGTTCTCCCACGTAATTTTTTCCAGTGTTTAGGAGAATTATGATGTGGAAAAAGCTGGTATTTTCCTTCTTTATCCATGTCTTCCAGAAGACTCATGCAAAAATAAAGGCAAGAGAAATTAAAAGAAAATAGCATTAATTAATTAAATTTTACCTTAAGATATTTGCCAGTGTCACTGACGTAACGTTTGCTCTTGAGACACCACAGCTGGCAGTACTGGAAGGTGTCTATTTACAATCATCAACTATGCTCTTCTATGGCTAAATATAAGATCCTATACTTGAGAGTATGGATTTATGTAACCATCCTAGTGGTCTTTCTTTCATAAACAATAGCCAGCTTTTGCTGAACAAGTGTTCGACTTTTCCAGTTGTATTCCCTGTTACATTAGAATAACTTGCCACCAAATGAGTGCCTGAAACTTCTAAGAGTAAGTACTTGTCAGTATGAGCGTGCTAGAACAGGAGGTTTGGTTGCCTGGAGTTCAGTACTTTGGGATGAGTGAGAAGTACATGATCTTGTTTTCTTTTTTTTTTTTTTTTCGAGATGCAATACATGAAAAACAAGTATTGGGTGTCTCTATGACAGGTGAGCCAGAAAGTGACAATAAGGCAGGGAGGATCAGGCAGAGAGGATAAGGCAGGGAGGATCTCCATCATCTATAAGCAGTCCTGGTTAACAGGGGAGGTCCCAGATGACTGGAGGCTTGACAATGTGAAGCCTACCTGCAAGAAGGACTGGAAGGAGGATCTGGGGAACTACAGGCCTGTCAGCCTGACCTTGGTGCCTGGGAAGATTATGGAGTGGTTCATCTTGAGTGTGCTCACCTGACATATGCAGGACACCCAGGGGATCAGGGTCAGCCAGCATGGGTTCATGAAGGGCAGGTCCTGCTTGACCAACCTGATCTCCTTCTATGATCAGGTGACCCACCTAGTTGACGAGGGAAAGGCCATGGATGTTATCTACCTGGACTTTAGCAAAGCATTTGATACAGTCTCCCACAGCATTCTCCTAGAGAAGGTGGTGGCTCATGACTTGGACAGGTGTACCCTGTAATAGATTAAAAACTGGCTGGATGGCCGAGTGCAGAGAGTGAACGGAGTTAAATCCAATTGGCAGCCGGTCACAAGCGGTGTTCCCCATGGCTCAGTGCTGGGGCCAGTTCTGTTTAATATCTTCATCAATGATCTGGATGAGAGAACTGAATGTTCCCTCAGTAAGTTTACGGAAGACACTAAATTGGGCAGGAGTGCCGCTCTGCTCAAGGGTAGGGAGGCTCTGCAGAGGCATATGGACAGGCTGGACTGATGGGCTGAGGTGAACTGTATGAGGTTCAACAAGGCCAAGTGCTGGGTCCCGCACTTCAGTCACAACAACCCCATGGAATGCTACAGACTTGGGGAAGAGTGGGTGGAAAGCTGCCTGGCGGAAAGAGAGCTGGGGTTGCTCGTAGATAGCCAGCTGAACACGAGCCAGCAGTGTGCCCAGGTGGCCAAGGTGGCCAACAGCATTCTGGCTTATATCAGGAACAGTGTGGCCAGCAGGAGTAGGGAAGTGATTGTGCCCCTGTACTCGGCACTGGTGAGGCCACACCTTGAATACTGTGTGCAGTTTTGGGCCCCTCAGTACAAGAAGGATGCTGAGTTGCTGGAGTGTGTCCAGAGAAGGGCAATGAAGCTGGTGAGGAGTCTAGAGAACAAGTCTTATGAGGAATGGCTAAGGGAACTGGGATTATTTAGTCTAGAGAAGAGGAGGCTGAGTGGAGACCTCACTGCTCTCTACAGCTACCTGAAAGGAGGTTGTAGGGAGGCAGGTGTTGGTCTGTTCTCCCAGATAACTTGTGATAGGACAAGAGGAAGTTGCCTCAAGTTGCATCAGGGGAGGTTTAGGTTTGATATTAGAAAACACTTTGTTACTGAAATAGTGGTCAGGCACTGGTACAGGCTTCTGAAGGAAGTGGTGGAGTCACAATCCCTGGAGGTGTTCAAAGAACGTGTAGATGTGGCACTCAAGGACATGGTTTAGTAGGCATGTGGTGTTAGGTTGATGGTTGGACTTGATGATCTTGGAGGTCTCTTCCAACTGTAAGATTCTATGATTTTATGATCAGGTTTATGTAGTTATTTGTGTTTGGTTGCTTATGTGCAAAAATACTAAATGCTAACCTCAGTACTATCATTGTCATCTCCCATTTCAATTGAAGGGTCAATGTTTGTATTTTGCTTTTTGATTTCATTGCTCTTTGACAATATACATCTTAAATACCTATCACATCCAAAGTCAATAAAAAAGAAATCAAACCAATGAATACTCTCTTCTCCTAAACCAAAAGTAAAATAAACACATTTATGTTCCTAGAAAGCAGGCGAGAGAAAAGATTTACATCTAGAAGGTGTTCAGTAAATGTAGTGATATGCATAGTAAAAACATTGTCATACAGAACAGAGAAGAGTACTCACCATGTCTACCTATTGCATACCTGGAACAGGGCTATACAGAAAAGTCTTTGATTCAGTTCTTCAGAGTGCTTGCTTACAGGGCTGTGTGAAAAAGCATTTTACTCTGGAGAAATTATTTCAACCAATCTTGCACTGGCTGAATCGCTTCTTAATTTTCTTAACTGTTCTACTCTGAAAAGACGAAACTCTAAAGAAGGAGAAATTATTCTAGCAGAAAAGTAGAGGAGAAGGGCCAGTATCTGGGTAATAGCTGTTTTGCCTCCTCCTTTACGTATTTAATTTTGACAGACAGTTAAAGGCTATGCTTATCTCAAAATGCCCTCTGTCTTCTACTCAGCTTTTTCACTGCAGAGGCATCTTTCCATAGAGTCAGACTTTCCCAAAAGCTAAGGTCTAGTTTATGTGCATGGCAGGACAGCTAGGGAGAATGTCCTTTCATGGCAATCATGCAAGCAAAGCACATTGTTATAATATTCATCATCTTTGTCAGTAATGTCTCCAGTTTTTTAGCCTGGAATCTCTATGGATGGCTAAAGAACACACTAAAGGTTATCAGCTTTTCAAAATCCAGAACAGTAAGCATTTTCCATGTATGTGATTTGTGGAATTTTCTAAATATGTGGAGTAGCTCATCAAAAGGTTCTTGAACAAAAGCAGTAGCCCTATCACAGTTACATTTGCATTTGAATCACAATACAAGCACAATTTGGTAAGAAGAATGAGTTTATGGTACCTCTGAGATACCAGCACTGTAAGACTTAGTTAAGAGAAGCAAGTTCTTGGAAATGTTCCTTGTCAAGTTGTTAAGGATCATTACTGTATTGTCTATTGCTGAATAGTGGGGCACAATTCCTATCCAATAAGCATAAACTAAAAGCTGTCCTTGAAAGATATAGAAGTCTGAGAGGCATGGTATTGTGAAGTTTCACATTCACCAAAGCATTATGACCTAGTAAGGAGGAAAAGTTAGACTTGTGGGAACAGTATAATTGACTAGGACAAACACATATGCAGATTGAATCAAGGTTTTGAAAGTTTCAGTCAATATGTTTTAAGGCAATTTAGGGACACAGCAGCAGCATTCTTTATTCAGTATTTCAGTTGGTGTGAAACCATCCTAAATGCCACCTGGAGAATATATTAGCAAATAGCAATTCAAAGAAAAGAATAAATACTAGAAGTCATCCAAAATAAAGGCACTTTTTCAATGAAGAAAAGTGATATGATCAGCCAAAAACCTCCCAAATGGCTTTATAATTGAAATAAAATTAAATAATTGTGTGAGCTCTATATTAAAAAGTCAAGTGATAGCATACACATGCTGCATAGTGTCCTCAAAATCTATGTGATGGTACTATAGAAGGGAAATTCCCTTTTGCTAAAATTCCTTCACTATTGAGTCTAATTCTTTGGAATAGCTGTCCACCTGGTCACTGCATTTTGTCTGCTTGTGAGCTCCGTCTCCAGTTCTAGCTGATGCCTTTAGAGATATCTGTGTTCAAACTTCCCTGGTCCATTTAATTACAAGGCTTTAGAATTATTACTTTCATGAATGGTTCTAAGTATTTTCTGATTGTTAAGTGCATTCTGACTTTGAAAAATCAAATGACTGATAGATAATATAAAATGAAACAAGATAGGATTAGATATCATGCGGACAGTTTATACTGGTTTACTTTGGTAGCCTATATATTGCAGATTTAATGACAAGTCTTTAGAATTACTACAATGTAACAAGTAATGACCTTGAGCCGTGAAGTGGAAAATAACTTGTAATTCCTTTACTTACTTCAGACTAGAAAAAGTCATGCCTGTTGTTACCTAGTATATCTTCTCTACCTACAAGTACGGTGAAAAATTAAGAAGTATTTCTTCCTTCATTGTTTCAACAAATGTAAGAAGGAATAGGGTCCCTTTTAAGTAGGCAATTTGGGTAAGGAACAGAAGACATGGCAATTTATTTGTACTTAAACCAAAATAAAATGATGATATATTTGAAGATAATGACAGAAAAAAGGTTTACTTAAACACTGCTATTCTTTACCCAGTTCTGGCTAGTCCTCCAAGTCTACACATACTGAAACTTTTATCTTAAGCACTCTTTTTTTTTCCTTGCAAAGGGCAGCATCTGGCTGTGTATATTCACATCTGCATTGCAAATTGTACTCTAAGGACTTCTTTATTGGCATTAATCATTCCAGGCCCAGGGGTAAACATCCACACAGGGCTCTGGGAGTATCATGCACAAACTGCATTAACATTAAAAATGGCATCCTCAGCTCCTCATAGTTCACTTTGAAAATGCATCTATAATGTCACCTTTTGTCACTGACTTCACACAGTATGTCACATCAACTGTTTCAAACAGGAATTGTGAATATAAAGGAAAAAGAAGGCAGTATTTGGTACATTTGTTCATTGCCAAACATTTTAAACATTTTTCTGTGTTAAATCTAGGGAAAGACAAGATCAGTGAACATGAAATCACTCTTAGTTGACAGGAGTCTGGAACTGTAGTGCGGAACCAGAAAGATATACTTTGCAGTCTCTGTAGATGGAAGTGTTTTTGTTGAATTGTTGTGATGGTTCACTATTAGATGTTATCTGGGCCTCCCAAACCCTTCTAGTTTTCTGTTGCGACTGCCTTGCCTGTATCCAGTAATCGCCAAATCCAGATTCCTTTAACATTCATAAGCAAGGCTCTACAGCACAAGGAGATGATGCTTCCAGGTGTGTTTTCTGATGCTGTTATTTTGTATACTCCAGAAGAAGACAGTTTCTTTTCTTCTCTCTGAATAGCTACTTTTAGGCAAATGGCTGAGGATGGACATATTCTATTGACATTGATCTTTTCTTCTTTTTGATGGTGTTATGTTGACCCTCACCTGCCCTTTGTATTTGGAAAAAAAGTACTTTGTTTTTAAGATTGCACTGAAAATGGTGATACAGCTTCAAAGTAGACAATACAACAGTTCCTTTCCCCCATGGCATCTGTGTTTTTGTGCCAGTCATGAAGAAACACTCCACTGAGGACATGTGTGCAGTAAGTTAATTTCACTGAAATCAGAGCCAAACCTTTGAATGAAGTGTTTGCTTACTAGAGAATACACATTTTTTGAGAACTTGATCTTATTCTTTCCACTGGTGAATTAAAAGTGTTGTGACTGAATGATATCATTTAAACTAGAGACTGAAATATTTTCTTATATCCAAGCCAGTTCTTTCAAAAGGCACCAGCTGTCACTCATGATTCGTTTTCCTATGCTAGCTCTAGCTTATCCAGGATTCTCGGTTCATGTTTAGTAGCGCTAAGGAGAAGAGTAAGCTTGTTTAGTAACCTGAAGGAAAAGCACCATGTTTCCTTGGTTATGCCAGATGTTTCTAGTGCACTTAGTGATGACTGTTAATAGCCGTACTGCAGAGACAAATGACAAAGACTTGCAAATGTAAGGCACTATTTTCCTTGTGACTGTGTAAATTACAGTGCAAAGGTGGAGAGTTATGATTTGATAATCCATCACAGGAATAAGCAGGGTAGAAATGAAACAAGTTGATGATATCACCCAGGGAACTACAAGCTGGTCAGCCTCACCTCTGTGCCTGGCAAGGCCATGGAGCAGATTCTCCTGGAAACCATGCTGAGGCACATGGAATGCAAGGAGGTGATTGGTGACAGCCAATATGGCTTCACTAAGGGCAGATCGTGCCTGGCTAATTTGATGGCCTTCTATGACAGGGTTACAGCATCAGTGAACAAGGGACAAGCAACTGACATCATCTGCCTGGACTTGTGTGAGGCATTTGACACTCTCCCACATGACATTCTTCTCTCTAAACTGGAGAGACATGGGTTTGAATGACAGACCACTCAGTGGATAAGGAATTGGCTGGATAGCCACACACTTAGAGAGTGGTGGTCAATGGCTCAATGTCCAAGTGGAGACCGGTGACCAGTGGTGTTCCTCAGGGGTCAGTATTGGGCTCAGCCCTGTTCAGCACCTTTGTGGCAACATGGACAGTGGAATAGAGTGCACCCTCAGCAAGTTCACCGATGACACCAAGCTGTGTGGTGCCGTTGACACGCTGGAGGGGAGGGGTGCCATGCAGCGGGACCTGGACAGGCTGGAGAGGTGGGCCTGTGCAAACCTCATGAAGTTCAACCAGGCCAAGTACAAGGTCCTACACCTGGGTCGTGGCAATCCCAGGCACAAATACAGGCTGGGTGGAGAATAGATTGAGAGCAGCTCTGAGGAGAAGGACTTGGGAGTGCTGGTGGATGAGAAGCTCAACATGAGCCAGCAATGTGCACTTGCAGTCCAGAAAGCCAGCCGCATCCTGCATCAAAAGGAGCGTGGCCAGCAGGTCGAGGGAGGTGATTCTCCCCCTCTACTCTGCCTTGGTGAGACCCCACCTGGAGTCCTGCATCCAGTTCTGGAGCCCCCAGCATAAGAAGGACATGGACCAGCTGGAGAAGGTCCAGAGGAGGGCCACGAAGATGATAGGAGGGCTGGAGCACCTCTCCTATGAGAACAGGCTGAGTGAGTTGGGGCTGTTCAGCCTGGAGAAGAGGAGGCTCTGGGGAGACTTGATAGCGGTCTTCCAGTACCTCAAGGGGGCCTACAAGAAAGACGGGGAGAGACTGTTCAGCAGGGCCTATTGTGACAGGACTAGGGGTAATGGTTTTAAAATAGAGGGGGGTAGATTTAGATTAGATATTAGGAAAAAATTTTTCACAATGAGAGTGATGAAACACTGGAATAGGTTGCCTAGAGAGGTGGTAGATGCCTCATCCCTGGAAAGATTCAAGGCCAAGTTGGATGAGGCTCTGAGCAACCTGATCTTGTTGGAGATGTCCCTGCTCCTTGCAGGGGGGTTGGACAAGATGACCTTTAAAGTTCCCTTCCTAACTATTCTATGATTCTATGACTTTATGGTTCTATCTTAAAGAAATATTCTAATATGAATTTTGTATTACTTAGTGATGTCACAGGTAATTAAAGTTAGTTTCCTACCTGAATAAAAATGATCTCCTGATTGCTTTTCTCCTTGCTTGGAATTACGGCTTCAAAACTATGTAAAATGCTCCCTAGTCTCAGTAGCCACTGTAGTGCAGGAGGCAAATATTTTCATAGTCTGCTATAGGCAGGAACACTGGGAAGCTCTGGGGAAAGGTTTAACAACATCTTAAGGCTCCTTTTTTTTGAGGTAAGTTGGGATAAAATTTGGAAACTGGGAACTATTTATTGTTACATATACCAACCAAAGCCCACTGTAATATCATAACTTCCTGTCCCAAACTGTTCAGGGAGAATAGAACTTTCACACTGGTATTGACTTAGAACTTTTTTAACATAAACCAATTTTAAAGCGAGATTATCATGCCTTGACTTGTATTTCCAATATTTTTACTAAACAGTAGAACCACTGTTCCAGATCATGGAGTCATGGTACTACTATCATGTAAATCAACACTAATGATGCCCAGCATAGTTGTGAACATGTTTGGTTGAAGGGGAAAGAAACTAGCAAATTCAAGCAATGAAACTGTCTTTCACTGTGTCAGTCCACTTCATACCAGTTTATATTATTCAAATGACGTGATTACTAAAAAGCACAGAGGGATGTTAATATGCAGATAAGTGATACCTAAAACTAGTTATTGAATGAATGTAGGAACAGTACATTCATTACTGCATGGAACAACCAACTCATGTAGTCACCTCTGACAGTAAATGTTATACAAAATATAGCCAAGGTGAGAGAAGGAGTTAAAGAAATGTTAGTAGATATGGCATTGATTAATTATTGCTGTGCATCCTAAGGAATCAAGTTGATAAATAGTGCTTAATGTTTTGCTAACTACTTGCTTAATAATTTGCTAACCATTGTGCGAACTATCTGAAGCAGAGAGTCTTGCGATTCTTCACGAAAGACAGTTCCTGGTAAGGACTAGGGGGGTCACTTTAAGAACCAGCTAAAACCGACCCTGCAGCTTGAGTAAAAGCCACAGGATAACTGAGTTTGCGCAAGAACAAAAGGTTACTAGGGGTGACGAAGAGGAGTCACCTACCTTCATCCCCACAATCCCTGATGATCACCACCAGGAGGTACTGCGAAAGCCCAGATGGGAGGAGTTTATGAAAATGACCCCTTGGGACTAATTTTAATACGAAGCGGGGATAGGTCATGCATATGTATAGGCGTATTATAAAATTTTATGTATATGTAATACTTGGTTGTATAAATTTAAACTGAGTTGACACATCAGGTGCACGCGGTTTTGGTGGGACTACCCCCCGTGCTGCCCAGCGCTGAATAAAGATACCTACTTTACAATCTTACAGATTGTGGAGTCCGCTTTCCACACGTCAAAGGTAAAAACTGTGTTTATTCAGTAATATCTGCACCTTCCTTTTACTCTTTCCTAGTTAAATGATTAATGAGACTGATTTGCTTTTCATTTTAGTGTGCCTTCTGGTAGCACTTTGTATTAGCTGAAGTATAAAAATATTCCCATCTACAGGACCATATAGTTCTTTGTGATATATGTTTCAATAGAATCTGTGTTCCATTGTGCTTCAGCCAAGTTTGTCTTCCAAACAAGAGGGGAAGGAGTTAATAAATGTCTTTGGAAGTCAAGAAAGCTAACTGAATATATTTTGGGAAGGATCAGGGCCTTACAGGAAGAGACAGATGGCTGTGTCTCCTTAGGAAGCTAGTCTTTCCAAAGAAGAGTTTGGGTTTCAGGAACACTTGGTGCTGAAAAATAATTTTCTCTGTGTGGTGCTTTCTCTGTGTGCCTGTGGTACTGAGTTGTGAGGTGACAGAGACTTTGGGTAGAGCCTAGAAGTGTAAGGTGTCATGTTGAGTACCAGTGACATATTTGTGGTTGCTTATTCTAAAACCTACTAATAACCGAGGTTAGGACTACAGCAGTGGAAAGCGTTTAGGAACTGAATCCTCTTGAGTTGTGAAAGCCTTGCTCTTTGGGCTAGGATTGTTGAAGCAAAACTACAGAAGCAGCTCTAGCAGACTTAGTGACGGCTTTATGGCCCACAGAATGTGATGACTCTGGACTAAGAAAAATGATTTTGCTACAAGTAGTTTAAGAAAAACTGACCTTGGTCTAAAGGTCTAAAGTACAAGTTTTATAAACACAAAGGTCTAAGGTACGAGTTTTATAAACACATTTCAAATGTGGCTGAAAAACTGATCTTTCCTTAAAAAATAAAAATCTTCTCCAATCTGTGGCATGAACCATCTTGGAAATCTACTTTATGAAATCAAGCCCTTCATGGAGGGAAAGAGATTATTCTGGAACAGAAAGAATAGGAAACAGGAAAAGACCCTGGTGTCAATCAAAACAGTCTACCTACTATGCATAGGTAACTGTGCTATAAATACGGCACAGTTCAGGAAGATTCAAAGATTTTGTATACTGATGTGTGATATAAAACCTTTACAAAATTCTGTAGTGAATTTAAGATCTAGTAATCAGGTGAAGGACTAATTGTCGGTTCGGTTTTTACACTCCATAAAGTGTTCTTAGTCTGTGCCTTCTGTATGGTCCTGTAGAAGGCTAAAATAAGAATTTTGACTTATGAAATCTGAACTTTACTCTGGACATAAGAGAAAAAGTTAATGTAGTGATTTTTTAAAGTGATCTTTAGCTGATTAAAGACTTTTCAGTGAACAGTTTCAAAATGAATAAGAGATGGAAACTACTTCCTCCCCCAAATTCTTCATACTTAAAAATTTACAGAGTCTTCAGTTAAATCTTACAGGGCTAAGCATAATAGAAGAAGGTACTCACTGATGCACACTTCAAATTAAAGGAAATGTAGCACCTACCTTGCATGATATCCTGATATTCTCCACTAATGTTTAATACTTTTAATTGAGCAGATCCTAAGGAACTCCAACAGCTGCCCTGTGGGGTGGTCTGGAGAAGGAATGATAAAGAACTCTGTCCTTTTTGCCTTCTTCCCTCTGTAACTGAAATGGGGAATCAAACTCCTTAACACCAATGTAGCATTTAGAAGCAGGCATTCCTTATTGCAGTGTCGAATGCACAGGGCATTGCTCTACCTAAAGTGCCTGCCTTGTAGCACCTGAAGGAAAGTTTGTATTATACAGAAATATGCATATTCATTATATTTCCTGAAATAATCATGCATATTCAAAGCAATTCTTAGAAATTATAATAAACTCCATGTCACTGCACATGCTTATTAAGTCTCTCTGGGGGTCTCCAGTGCCCTTCTGAGACTCCTGGTGGTCATCTTACGATTGTCCTTTAGGTGACCCCTTCTTACGGGCATGCACAATATCACCTTGCCTATATAACTTGTTTTCCTTGTCCGTGGTGCATGGTCTCTAACCACAAAAATCCGGTATCTATAATAGGCGTGACTGCCCTTATTTCTGTTCTAGCCCAAACCAACTATTCTAATTGGTTAACTACTTCTTGACCTATTGCCAAGATAGGCTGGGGCTGTACTGGGAGCATAGCAGCATAGAAATACAACATTAAAGTACTGTCTGTCCCGCTCCCATTTTGATGTTGATTCTATTACCTTAGTTACAAAAGACCACACAACAAAGTGATCGCTTTGGTTACACCACCAACACAAATGGTTTTGTCAGCATGGTGAGACGAATTGTGGCCCATCCTTAGCTGAACAGGAATTAGCCACAACTTCAGTAAGTCTTCTCCAGAGTCTTCCTGTACAATAATAAAACTATTTATTTGTAGCTCCATATGCATGACAAGATATTCTTCCAGGTGGAATAGGTGCTGACTATAACCCTTCAGCGTTTTAGTGGTATGTTTTTCATAATGAAAAGAGTAAGTGATGGTGGATAATTCCCAAATTATTAAAAAAGAATAATTTACTGGCTGGGTGAGCTTCTGCTGCAACTGGGCCACGTCTGGGAATGTTTTTACATGGGCTTTCTCAGACACTGCTAAAAATTACAGGAAATCAAACCAGCAGTTCCTTCCCAGTGTAAATTCCTTATAATGTTGTGCTTTCCAGAGGAAGGATTAAAGTGGGACTGCTGTGACAAATGTTTCCCTAAAGCAAATTTTCTTCCCTTTTGAGGTTAATCACTAATTATTTTCTGTTATCTCACTTGTGGACCAGTGTCGGGTATTCTATAAAGTCATGTCTTCTTCCAGATGAAGTGCTTCCTCTAGGGTGGTTTACTATCCAGTTATATAATCCCCCTTCAAGCATTTTACTGTGAGATACTTACAGTTTCAGATGAAATTGCACTGAACTACTTTTGTTATAATTTATTGTGACTAGTCCTCACATATATTTAAAGCTCACCGTTATTACTATGCTTTCCAGATCTCTCTTTTTTGTATCTCTTTTTTTTTTTTTTCTCTGACTAAATGTCAGAGCTATTGAAGTATTAAGATAATTTCTCTGTGTGTGGATGGAGAATATATAAGATGATGGCATCTGCCATTTTGTTAGTGCTAGGAGGAAGCAGGGGAAAGAACTGCTACCAATTTCAGTTAAATACTTGCACTGCAGTTGTCCAAAATGAAACTAATTAGCAATAAAAGGCCTCCTTCAATGTAGCATGCAAAAGAGCACTCCACCTCATACTGGCTGTAGTGCTGCTCCACACCTCACAGTCTCTGAGAACACCCTTCATTTGAAACTTTTTCTTGATCATGTATCTAATTTCACCTCCACATTTTGTTTTAATGTGTATGTCTTTACTGGTTCTTCTAATTGCCAAATAAAACCTTCAGAGGAATCACTTTCATACGTCTTTTGTACTTTTTAGATATTGCCTTTAAGCATTCTTTCCCATTTTCTCAGTTCTCTCTACTTTTCAGTTATTATATTTTAAAATTAGAATCTGAAAAATCCTTACAAACCTGTGGCAATATAATTTTGCATCCCAGAGAAAAATGATAAAGGCTAAATTCAATCTATAAAGCAGGATTTCTGCTTTAAAAACTGGTCTGAGGAAGTAAGAGGACAGAATGGCACAAGTTTAAATAAATTTAAGTGTAAACGTTTAAATGTAATAGGATCTTTTTCTTAGAAATATTCTGCTTCACCATTTTTCCATCTATTTTAGGAATATATGCTCTCCTGCAAGGGTTACATACTGTTGACAGAATTGTTTTATTAATGTAAGTCTACTGGAACTATTGAACCAAGTTCTTTTTTTTTCCTCACAGACTGAGTTTGTTGGAAGGCTACTGAACTGACCTTTGAGATAAAGAGACGAGAGGATAAATAACTAGTGGTAATCATAATTAAAAAAAATTATTTCCGATATCTCTTAGTTTCTTCTGCTACCAAATTCCTGAGACATCATACTAGAAGACAAATCTCTAACCGGCTCATCTGCCGATAAACTTGCAGAGATTTTCAATTTCAGGAAACAAAATAAATCCTTTTGCTATGCAACCACACTGTTCCTAAATGTTCCTTATTATATCTTAATTACTTTTAGTGCTTCCTATTCTACACTTCTCTTTTGAACTTATCTAATAATGAAGTTTCAGATTTTCATGTAAAATAAGTTACCTGTTTGTTGAATACAATAGAAAATCTATATTGTCGACAGTAAGAATGGCACATGAAGGGCTTCTGGCATCTATTACAATAAAAATCTTCTTTGTGGTTATTGTAACCTTGCCAAACTGTCAAAGCTGATATTTAAATATGTTTTTGGGCTGCCTGATTGCTTCAGACTGATTCTGCCTGTTTCCTTCTCCCGCCTTTGCCTTTCCAGGATCTCAGTGCACAAAGATGGCTTTTCTTGGAGTGGTTTACACACAGCCTTTAGAAGAAGGACCTCATTATAAACCATGATATCTCATATTTGGCCTGTGCGTGAAGTGTGTACTGGTTTTATGTGTTCCCTCAACACACAGGAAGTTTTTATAATCAACTCAGAACTTAGATCTTTAAGGAAGCATGTGCAGGGAGGGAGAAATAACATTTTATACATGTTTGATAGAAACTCTTGGGTCTAAATCTCTTCAGAAATTACAGATCCTATTTTCATGGATTGTGAAATGTAGGTTTATACAAGTCTTCCCCTGCAGTGGATTGTTTTTTTTTTTTTTCTGCTACTATGATTTGGAGATATGTTTCCTAAGCTCCTAAAATCTCATGCTGATTAACACAATACAGAAAATAAAATAGAATGTGGTGTTGTATGTGTGTGTCAGCCCTTGTGAAGAGAATCCAGAAACTGAGAATCCAACCATGCCTCAGCTAGAAGCTGGTATCTGTAGTATCTGTAGTATTGCTGCTTCAAATAATGAAGGGTGGCCACTTTCTAATTGTACTATTAATGATTCTAGT
This sequence comes from Ardeotis arabs, assembly GCA_011801015.1. NCBI lineage: Eukaryota > Metazoa > Chordata > Aves > Otidiformes > Otididae > Ardeotis > Ardeotis arabs. Next base: position 24,149 of record JAAGAY010131837.1, read on the forward strand.
TCAGAGATAAAAATCTTGTGATTCAGAAGGCTCCAGGACTGTTAAAGACTTGTATTAATCTGGCCAAGATTCTCTAGGCTGTAATTAACACCTTATTTCCTTGCATTAAAATCTTATTGTTTAAAAGTAGTCAATCAATCAATAGGAAATACCAGGGTAAGTACGCCTGTTCAGTCATAATGTATCTCTATTTATATGCCACAGTCTTTAACTACAAACTGTTTTTCTTTTAGATATTAGCTTTATTTGGAGCATAGAAAAGACAAATGAGAAAGTTAATGAGCAGCTAAATACTGATGTAGCCTCACTGCTTGAATATGTGATGCTGTGTTTTCTGTGGTAACTTTTCAGTGGGCTCCTCTGCCAGCACGATTCACAGACATTTGTTTTCTCTTAGACATGTGAAAAAGGACATTGTATCCCTTCCTAATGTTGAGATTAGAAATTGAGACAAAGAAATTACGATCAGCAGTATCTGCTAAATTTGGATGCTTTGGTGTGAGCCAGGCAGGGTCTGACAACATAACAAAATCTTTCCCACATTTGAATCATAGCTTATATTGTTTTCATCACTCAGCACTTCACAAATTCAGGTTATAGCATCCCAGGTCAAGCATTAAGAAAAAGTAACCCGCAGCTACTGACAACTTGAGCAGAATGTCATGGATGTGATTTGCTTAAACTGGCCATTATTTTCCTCTTGAGAACTTCTGCCTCATTCACTGCATATCTTTCAATTTCTAAGTTTAAAAAAGTAATCTTTAATACATATGTTGGATCATTCCCAAAGCAGGCTTGTCTTGTGGACTGAATGAATTGAGATTTTATTCTTTTGTACCTTATACATTATAATACAGCCTATAATGCAATTAGCCTAGCAGTGTGCCTCCTATTCAGCTATGTACAACAACAAACTGATAAGCCAGCTGAACATTTTGCACATATGTAGATTTAATGGTCCTTTGCAGATGAGTATTTTTATTGCTGATCTCGTGAGAATCAAATGAGCAAACCTTTGTTGAGCCAGTAACGTCTTATGGAGGTGTGGAGATCTAACTGCAGAGTTCTTTTTTATGTTTGGTCTGGCAACGGGAACTACCTTTTTGATTCCAGTGTGTATTGTCCCAAATCTGGGTCCATCACCCAGTGTGCAGAGCCAATCCACACACAGAGTGGAGGTATTTCCTTTCATAGCATATGTGCGCAGGTATGGCTGCCTGTCCCAAGACAGCACACATCAAATCTCTAAGTTGCCTGTTATTTATACACAAAATATTAACATATTTAACTTTCTAATACCTATGCATTGTTATTATATTAAATGATTGGTCAGAGTCTCTTTGCCTACATGCTCAGTCCTGTTACTACACATGCTCAGTCCTGTTACTCCACCTACTTCTTTTGAGTCAGTGGTATGATTTGGGTAGAGGGTCTGTGAGTCGGTGGTCATGGTAACCTGTGCCAGAATTACCTTTCCTCTTGTTTCTTCAGTAGTTTGGCAAAACTAAGTAGTCCTTCATGGGCTGCTGATGGAGCTGGCATTTTATGATTTTTACTTCTTGCTTTTAGAGAGGTTAGACAAAGGCACATTTTTAAAATAATAAATCTTTAACTAATATTATTGTGGCTTCAAACTGTAGGATAGGTCTATAGAAAGGGTATCTATAATAGCAGTTAATTGGCTATTGATCTAGATTTTACATTTTTAATTTTATTGCAACATATGGACAGATTCTGAATGTGGACTTTCTGTTATCTTCACCGGGTTAAAGAAGCAGACTTCAAGATAGCTTGAACATCTCTCATTATCCTGTTGTCATATTTGGAGCTGCACTGCAGATGTAACTAAAGAAGATGGCTGATACAAATCCTTCTGTATAGCAAATAAATGTTCAATGTTAGCATCAGCTCAAAATAGAAGACTGATATTGTGTTAGGTAGAAACAAAATAAAGGTGACAAAGTCCAAGTATCCTTGGAGATGGAGATGGAAACTCCCCCTACCCAATAGGATATGCATCCTGGTCAAGGACAATAGTATATTCATAGACCTATTGAGTGTATATTGTGTGTAGGTGATCTATGGTTTGTTATGTAAGTCTTCACTGGACCCTAACCAAAATTCATGTCCTAAACTACCCTTAGGTGATTCTAATGCTAAAAATTACACCTTCTTATGATTAATGAGTATTTTAATGAAGAGGACCTCCCTGAATGTTTAAAACATGAACATATGTAATCATGGGTAGTGGGAAAAGTACAGGTAACCGATCAGTTATTTTATTGTGATTTCTTCCTTGTTATTATTTTGTATAAAAGACATTTTGTATTTCTAAGAGGTGTGCTAGCTTTGTGGAATAGCACCTAGCACCCATCTTTGGGCAAACATGAAATGAAACAATACCTCTACTCAATGTGTTAATTTGTTTCTGCACATCAGGTAAATGGACCCAGATTTGGGATAACAATATGACACATCCTATTCCTCCAGATCCTCTGAATGATCTCTTATAGGACATCAGAATGTCTTTCAGTTTACCCCACACCCTGATATTCTATTAATATTTGCTCTGTTAATAATGAGAATAGCAAAAGGTATTCTCAGTTTTCTATTATGGCTTTGATGCCTTGGTAAGTTTTCCTTCAAGATTAATAGGAAGTTTTTGTATGCTTTCTGAGTTACCTTTGTAGCCTGCAAAAGGGACAGGACTTTGTACAGCTTTGCTGACTTAACAGAGAGTGAGAAGTTCTATTCAAAATACCATCTGGGGTTGTAGGCTAAACTTAAGGTCTGCCCAACAGGCAAAATTTGCTGCCCTGAGAAAAAGGACCTGGGGAAAGGGACAAACTGAGCAGGGAATCTGCGAGTGTCTTCCTTTCAGTTGCTACCTGAAAAGGTGAGGCAAATGCTGGTGACAGAAAAAGTCAGAGGGAGTGTTCAGTATACCTTGACTCCTCCATTAGCAGCAATAAGAAAACAGCAACAGGGTTAAAGGCAAAATGTGAGGCCATGGTAGTTTATTGCTCTCCTGCAGTCTGCTTCCCTAGTTAGGATCTAGGTCCAAGTCTGGCCAATATGCTGGTTCCAACACAGAAAAAAGACTTCAGTTACTCTCATCTGAATTTGTCTAATTCAGTGATTACTGAGCTGGCTCTTGTAAGTTTTGTAATTGCCTGCCTTCCTGCTTTCATGAAGCTGAAAGCTCTTTGTTGGCATGAACATGTACATACATATGTACATGCTATATGGACATCCAGGCTATCATGATTAAAAGGCCAACATTATGTTTTGTTCTGGGATGATCTTTTGGATGTCTAACTCTTGCATCTTCCTTCTAGTCCATAGATATGTTTTATTCATCTAAGAATATTAAAAACAATTTTCTAGATTTAAAAGAAAATTTCAGGCTTCATATCTGAAACCTAGTTTGACCCCCACCCTTCTCGTAGTAGTGAATACTTCCCTTGTAAGAATCCACTTGAATGTACAGATAATGATAATGGCACTCCAAAATCAAGTATCCTTTATGTAAGACACTGCCTGTTACTGATGATCCATTTATAGTACATGCCACATACTGATTCACTTACAATGAGTGGGAAGGAAAGCTACAGGACTAGCCATTAACGAAGATTGTAGACCAGCTAAGTAACATTCTTTTTCTCCTCCATGCACCTCTTAAAACTTTTCCCTTGTCTCTTTTTTATTCTTAAAATACTGGCTTTACTAGCTGCTGTTGACTGAATATGTATTGCAGCGGCAAATGGAATAACTAAATTGGAAGCTGGCCATCGTTTTTGAATGTAAGCTGTTAGATGATGGGTCAGGTACAATTGCACCTGACTCTTCTATACAAAATTGCTAGTAGCTGTGGGGGATCTAGATTAAACCTTTGGTATTTTACTGAGATCATTGCAGAGGGCAAAAAGCTTCTATCAGGAAAAACACACAACATAAAGCAGCCTGAAAACAGCCGAGGCAGATGGTAGTTAAAATCTGAAAGGCATGTTTGTTGAACAGCCAGTAACAAATATTCTGTAACCTTTATCAAACTCTATGATCAGGTAAGGTAGCTATTTGGTAATATTAAGATGTGAAAAGAAATGCATTTTTCAGAGAGCATTAATTTTCAGAATTTAAATAAGTTCCCTCTGAATTCAATGTTTATATGTTTTTCTAAGCTTAAACATACTATATCAATGCTTTTTACTTTATTTCTGAGAAGCGAAGACTTAAAAACTTACATGTGTTCAAATGTTTCACATCTATTCCCCATTTACGCTCTCTAGATCCTCTGGTTACATCCTCCCTTTCTAGTGTCTTGGCAGTGTTATGAGGAACAGTTAGCTTTACATCCAGAAGTTAATTGGTCTCCTTGGTGATTTATATTATGAAACTGTTGGGTAACTAAGAGGAAAGTGACATACCTGAACCTCCTAGAAAGCTTGTTCTTTACAGGAAGATGGATGTTTAAATATTCAGATCACACCTGGCACTACTTACCTATTTTTACTCTCGATATTGAACGCATTTAGACTCACAATTGGAAAACTGGTGCTGCAAAAACAACTGGACCAAACTGAGCAAATAAGTGATAGGACTTCCTGATATAACTGATGGATGAGTAATGGCTCAGTAAGATTTAAGCTATTGTACATCACAGATCCAAGGTAATCTTATCCAGTCTTCCTTATGGTCTTGATACCAGGTAAGAGTTGATTGTATAAAGAATACATTTTCTGAAAGGCAAACTTGAGCTTTCAAAATTTTATAATGAACAAACAGGTGAGGTTTATTTTTTTCCTTATATACTTTTTTCTATCACATAAGAGAAAATATGGGAAAAATAGTGTGTTGAAGATCTGTCTTTTCCACTGTATTATGTGATTTGGCTTATACAGATTTTTGTTTCATAAGCAGTAGCCAATCACCCAGTGTCAACCACAAGTCCATTTTTTGGTGGGTAACAAAACTTCCACAAAGAGTGCAACTGTCTCTGAGATTGATTATGTTGCTTGAGCTGTTGTCTGTATAGTATTTGTCCAATATTATTCTTTCATAAAAGCTTAAACAGACAATAATTTTGTGACACCAAGTCACTATGTTTAAATTTACTTTTCCATCGCTGACACTGTACTGCTCAAGCCTGGGAATCACCAAAGCTTCATATGGGCTCATATTCAGATGCTTACTTACGACAAGGTACAGATCAGCTCTGCATTGGCACGGTAGCCGCCTTCTACAAACTTTGTGTAGACAGTCTTTTACAGTCTCTGGTGCAGACTGAGCTGGAGGCAAAAAAGAGTGGCTGAAGTGTGAGATCCCCCAAAACCGCCTCCATCCTCACAAGCCAGGAGGTCTGGTCATCTCAAGCCCCATCTCCTCCAGTGCTTGGGGACTGAACCTGCTGCAAGGACTTGACCCCTAATGGGACAAAAGGAAGCTGATTTTCATGTGACCACTGGGAAAAGCAATACCCAAGCCTTCCAAGAAAACTTCCATACAAGATGCAAAAAGAGAGGAGTCCCTATTCCCAGTAAATCAGGGAAGGAGGCATTAATACCAAAAGAGGGAAAAACCCCACCACACAAAAGAAGAGTAGTAGTGGGAGAACAGAGACGGGGAGCAGTGCAAGCCCGTGCTGGTCTCTCTGCACAATCCTGGTTGCCAGGGCGAGCTCAAAACAAGAGACAAGGACAATAAGATACAAAGCAGACAGGGGCTCGAAGAAGCTGAAGTCTGCCTGCTAGTCAATTTTCTTAGCTCTCCTGATAATACAATAAGGGCAGCTGTTGGTATAACACTTACAAAATGCTGTCTCCTTTGAGTATATAACTGTGTAACCCTGATAGAGATCATGGACAAAATGGGAAGAGGTTAAGGAATTTTAGGAAGAAGAAATGCTTCTGAGTCTAGTAAGTACTATTCACTGTGTTACTATAGACCTAACAGTCCTTTCAATTTATTAAAACTAACAGAAATGCAAGGTAATAAGCATTCAAACAGCTAGCCTGAAACCTCAGCAAGATGGATTTGATTTCTTCTTGGTACAGATTTCCTTTTACAACCTTCAGCAAGTAATTTAAAGGTAGGTTCACAATGGGGACTAACTCCTGAAATGAGTTTCTCAAAATCTTAGATCAACAACTACTTGTTTCTGTCAGGATTCAATCTTTATATACTTAGATTTTCACTGCAAAATACTTATGTGACTTTAAAAAAAAGTCAAGAGTAGATTTGTTTGTCTCTATTTGTTCTCTTGATTGATAGTAAGGTTCGCCTGCAATCAGATATACATTTAAATATTTTCTCTGTTTAGAGTTTTTCTTGGGGAGGGTGAGGTGAGTTTGCTCTTTACTCTGAAGACGCTCTTAACCACTTGACTACTATCTGTTGTAGAAGTGTTACTCTGTTTTATGGAGCTTGTCTGTTTTCAAAATGATTCCTTAGAATAGAGAGTTGAACCTGGTTCTCACACGTTTAAGCCTGAAATGTCCCTAGGTGCTATGGAATCAATATATTTCTGTCTTACTCTCTGTTGTGAGAAAAGACTTCATTGACTTTAGATGTCGAGAAGGAAGAATGGGGGGAGAAGGTGATTCTCTCTACAGTTTCCACCAGTGCTGCGTTCTGCCCACTGTGTGCTCACAATAACATTCTTTAAGCACATGCCAGGTATTGCATAGTCAAAGATCTGTGTCACTGTCGTGGGTTCCAGTATGCAGACGAATTACTGGTTGTAATGATGAATGACAAAGAAACTTGGTATCTGGAGACTAGATCCACTGGGGCCTTCATTCCCCTTTAATAAGACAGTATTGTCTTACAATTTAAACAGACGTACATGTGAATGCAGCATAGAAGATCATTATGATTTCTATGTGTATACATGCAGTAATATAAGTTGTGATATGCTGGAAAATGTGTGGTGATATGATGATTTCAGAGTAGGTACCTAAAATAACAGTAATGTAAAGCTGATTTAGTAATATTGGGATATTGAATAATCCTTAAATAACTTATTGTCAGACTTATTACAATAGGACTTAGCAACTCTAATCACCTGAGGGAGATAGTTGGAAAAAGCCTGCTGAGAAAAATGTTGGGAGTGGGAAAAAACCTAGCGTAATCACTTGCACTTGCAGTAGTTAGGCAGGGAGCTGACTGTCACAGAAAATACCATTGTAAAGGAATCTAGCCCCATGAGATCAATGACCGTCAAAGGAATTATGAAGGAATAACTTATATATTTTGCAGCATAAAACTGGGGATGCCAGGTTACTCAATAATAAGATAATGAGGGATTCTGACTTTTTTTTTACACTGTAGTAATGAAGGCCCATTTAGAACTTTTTTTGAAGGTTCTTTTTACAGTTTCAAAGTCTTCTTGGGAAAGAGTATTCAAACTAATTTTGGAATTGATATTGCTAGAGATTGAAAAGGAAAGTGAAAATTTGTTGATTGTAACTTCTATATTTAGTTCTTTTGCAGAATATATATTACTCCTGCAGAAGAATATCCTGCAAAATTATTTTATGTAATACAAAACAGCATTAACTAATAGATAGATAACACCAACTCATTTCATTAGCATTTAGTAGGAATTTGCATTTCTCTGTCCACATATTTCGATCAGGATTTATGAGCTCACTTGCTTTTTACTATGTAGAGTGAATACAGTTCATCATAAAGCATATTTTGAAATGCATAATTATGCTTCTAAAAAGTAATTCAATAAAGATGAAATCTTTTATTTTAAAATTACTAAAATGAACCATCAGTGCCATTAAAACAAGTTATTAACTGTGTAGAGGTAGCTCTTATTAACTGTCTGAAATGGTTTTTGTCCAAGTTGGCTCTTGCGTCATGAAAATCAAATTATTATTGTATAGGCAAAACTCAAAAATATTAATTAAAATAATTCATCAATATAAACTATGAAATCAGACATGATCCAAGATTATCTAGGTAGTCTGTTGATCTACTCTTGAGTGGTACTACAGTATGCTATAATTTGGTGTTAAAAAGCATAAATGACAATAGAAGCCTTTATTGCTCTCTGGTGTAATAGGGAGGTATTAGAAGTTATAAAGTAACATTAGCAAACATGTAAGAACAAGGAGTTAAAAGCACTTTCTTCATTTCATAGGAGGATATAGCCACAAGCAGAAGCTCCTCTCGACCAGATTTGATTCTGACATCCTTGTATTAAAAAAAAAGTAAATTAAAAAGGTGAGAGGACAGGAAAAAAATAGAATATTTTAATGTCTTCTGTGTGATTCTCAGGGGTGTTTTGTTGTTGGTTTTGAAGGCAGAAGAACAAGGCCCAGTGTGATTCAGCTCAATGTGAAGTACTGAATGCAGGAAGCCTAACTGTGAAATAATAATTCCAGAACTGAAATTTCAGGTTTTTTTTTCTGTAGAATGGCTAGACTGGTAAGAACAGTGAAATAGTGGAAGTATAAATTTTCAACTCGTGGCATTAAAAGTGACTTAAGAGCATTCCCAGCTTTGTCAGAAAGGGTAGTTTTTAAGGCTTTTTTTGGCTATTGCTTAGAGTCCTTGTGGTGACTGCGAACATAGAGATGATAACCTATTTAAACATGAAACATGGGTTAGAGCTTTGCAAAACTACATGCTAATTTAAACAGAAAGACCACTGTGTTATATAATTTAAGACATGTCTCCCCTCTAGAAAGAGAATATTCAGTGTTTTTGGCATTCTTTTCAAAGGAACAACAAATATAAGGGCTCTTATTGTATTATATTATATTTTAAATAAAAGGAAAGGCATATTGCAACTCCATATGGAGCCATTGAAAACTGAAAAGTCTGGTCCCAGTTGTAAAATACTTCTTAGTTTTCTTAGACTCTTACCAGTCAGTGGAATATTTGGTCAAACAAGGACTTCAGGACTGTGCCCACACTGTGTATCAAAGAAGGATAACATCTTAATGCATTAAAAAGCATATCAGATTAATGAATGTCAGTGGGAGTGTTTTCTGAAATGGAATGTTTGCGAGGATGGTGTTGTGCCCATATTTTTGGGCCCATATTTTGCAGCTATACAGCATCTGAAATATACCGTGCAGCCCTGCTAAAATCATAGCACAAAATGTTTCAAATACAAAAAGTCAACTGTGTTCCTGTTTGGTTTTTTTTTGTGGGTTGCATTAGCATTGTTGAAATCAGAGTTGTTTCATCTGAAGATACATACCAATGTATCTTAAAATACTTTGTGATCTTGGAATACTGCTCATTAGGATCCCAAATGTAAACCAAAGAGGCATTTTGGTCCATGCGCTCACTGCCTTTCTCCAGAAAATTACAGCATAAAGCTTGTAACATGAGAAATAGAAGTCACTCCCTCAAGAATGACAGTGTAATTACAGAAAATACCTTATTAAGAAGTATCAATTAATTCTAGCAACCGTGAAATAGAATCATAGAATCATAGAATGGTTAGGGTTGGAAGGGACCTTCAAAGGTCATCTAGTCCAACTCCCCTGCAAGGAGCAGGGACATCCCTGTGTACATCAGGTTGCTCAGAGCCTCATCCAACCTGGCCTTGAACGTTTCCAGGGATGGGGCATCCACCACCTCTCTGGGCAACCTGTTCCAGTGTTCTACAACTCTCATCATGAAAAATTTTTCCTAATATCTAATCTAAATCTACCCCCCTCTATTTTAAAACCATTACCCCTTGTCCTAACACAACAGGCCCTACTGAACAGTCTCTCCCTGTCTTTCTTGTAGGCCCCCTTGAGGTACTGGAACCTGAGGTATCAGGTCTCCCCAGAGCCTCCTCTTCTCCAGGCTGAACAGCCCCAACTCTCTCAGCCTGTCCTGCTCCAGCCCTCCTATCATCTTCGTGGCCCTCCTCTGGACCTTCTCCAGCTGGTCCATGTCCTTCTTATGCTGGGGGCTCCAGAACTGGACACAGTACTCCAGGTGGAGTCTCACCAGTAGAGGGGGAGAATCACCTCCCTCGACCTGCTGGCCACGCTCCTCTTGATGCAGCCCAGGATGCGGTTGGCCTTCTGGGCCTCAAGGGCGCATTGCCGGTTCATGTTGAGCTTCTCATCGACCAGCACTCCCAAGTCCTTCTCCTCAGGGCTGCTCTCCATCCATTCTCACAACCGGCTCAGGCAGATGCCTCTCAGGTTCTCTTCACATGTCTCCACTTGTTGCAGCTGGGCTGGTCCCCCAGACGGGTGCCTGGCGAGAGGCTAGACTGTGAGGGCTGCAAGGCCCACAAGGCTCACACCTACCCCTTCTGCCCCTGCTTCTGCTTCTCCTTTTTTTATTATTTTACTTTCCCCTTCTTAAATATGTTATCAGAGAGACATTATCACTGTCACTAATTGACTCTGCCCTGACCAGCGGTGGGTCCACCCTAGACCCAGCTGAATCCACCAAACAAAGAGGAAACTTCTAGCAGCTTCTTTCAGAAGCCCAGCCTGTATTTGTGCCTGGGATTGCCATGACCCAGGTGCAGGACCTTGCACTTGGTCTGGCTGAATTTCATGAGGCTGGCACAGGCCCACCTCTCCAGCCTGTCCAGGTCCCGCTGCATGGCATCCCTCCCCTCCAGCGTGTTGACGGCACCACACAGCTTGGTGTCATCGGTGAACTTGCTGAGGGTGCACTCTATCCCACTGTCCGTGCCGCCGACAAAGATGTTGAACAGGGCTGGGCCCAACACAGACCCCTGAGGGACGCCACTTGTGACCGGTCTCCACTTGGACATCGTGCCATTCACCACCACTCTCTGAGTGCGGCCATCCAGCCAGCTCCTTATCCACCAAGTGGTCCATCCATCAAAGCCATGCCTCTCTAGTTTAGAGAGAAGGATGTCGTGTGGGACAGTGTCAAAGCTTTGCACAAGTCCAGGTAGATGACATCCGTTGCTCATCCCTTGTCCACTGATGCTGTGACCCCGTCATAGAAGGCCACCAGATTGGTCAGGCAATCCTTCATGGATTTTGAGATTCAGCCTGCGCTAAATGAGTAGAAGCCTTATTGCATATTCAGTGAAAGCAACAATGCAGGATTGCAGTCTGAGAAGTTGAATCTGCTGGGTACTGAGTTCCCTGGCCCTTTAATGGCAAAGGATGCACAGTTAAGTCCTTTATCCATGAAATGCCTGTCAGCAGAGAACGCAGATATTTTGATATATTTATCATATATGGTGCAGAAGACAGGTTTTCCTGTGTAATAACTACATATTATAACTTCAAGAAGCAAACTACATATTATAATGTTCCTCACTTCTAGCATTATCTCATCTGTCATGAGCCATGGGCTAGACATATGAAAAAGCGAGGTTTTGAAAAAATTACTGCAGCTGTTTGTATCATATGTCAAGGGTACATTAGAGAGAGCCAAGGAAAATGAAAAAGAGATACTATTTTTATTTTAAAAATTTGTTATACTCTTAACTTGTATATGCAAGCACTCTTGAGAGGGGAGGCAAAGAGAAAATCAGGCTGACATATTGGGAATATGGCAAATAAAGAAATAAGAGTAATAAAAGCCATGGCTACATTTATGGCCTGAATTGTATAGAGCACCTGACTGTCATCCATGATCCTACTCCACTGAATGCCCATGCTGTGTGAGTCCTGAACCAACTCTAGCCCAACTGAATTAAGGGTCAGGGTTTGTTTCCTAAGCTGAAGCACAAACCCTGTGTGGCCACAGATGTTATCTGGCAAGGATCATGTTCCAGACTTTAGTAGATTGTAGTCCTTATCCTGCTCCAAGTTGGTGATGCTAGGTAAGTCACTTGGTTTCTCTCTTGTGGCAAGCGTATGTCTTTTTGTATGTAATTTCTAATATTATATTTGCTTGGTTAGAAGTTCTAGCCATGGTTGTGATTTACGCTTTATTAAGTACATGGATTTTTTTTAAGTGCTGAAATACGTTGGCCTGCTGTTCACTGTGGGGAAGACTAATGTACATATTTGGCACACCTGACATAAACATCTGATGTTTTCTAGGTGCCTTGGCACTAATAGGAGTATGACACATTTTATTCTTTAAACAATGAGAAAGTCCTTGCTTAATGAATATGATGTAAAATGAGAATAAAAAATGTACAATATGATTTCTTTAAACAGCTACCTTTGTAAGATGACTAAGTGCAAACACTCTTTAATGGATTATAGTGCTGCACAGGCTTCCATATTAGATTTTACATGCAACACAAATGCTAAAGAAAGTCCACTGCATATTGGTCTGAAGTCTCAGGTAAGTGGCCACACAGATGAAATGTGCATCAAAAGACTTGAGAAACCTATTCTGCTAAGATTTATTAATCAAACGTACAAATTAATATGTTCCAGTGAATTAGAAATCTTGTCTTCTATGTGCTTTCAGAAGCAAATAGTCCCATTTTGTTTTGCAAAAGGAAGTCGGACTATGTAGGGAATTTAGAAAGCAATGGACATATGGTGAACAATCCAGACACAATGTGGCTGTTTCAGAGGCCTCTGCAGGCAGTAGGCCCTGGATGTAGTAGATGGGAACATAAGCAAGTGTATCAATGTACGCGGATGTAGCAAAGTAAGTTATGCAGATAGGAATACGGGTGAGTGTATCAAATGTAGTAGATGGGAATAAGAGCAAGTGTATCGATGTACGCGAATGTAGCGAAGTGAGTTATGCAGATGGGCATACGGGTGAGTGTATCAAAGTGAACAGGACCTGAGCACAATGGACAAAGCGAGAATACGTGCTGGGAAGCAACGGTACAAGGGACAAAGAAAGAAATGTATGACTGTATCCATTATATAACTGTGTATCCATTATATACTTGTAACCAATCAATTATTGCTTATGAGTAAACTTTTAGTGTATAAAAGAGTGCTTGTAACGCGCAATAAACGGAACAATGGCAAATCCATATTGGATCATGTCTTGATTCCCGAAGTCCGCTCCTCGCAAACTACAGGCTGGCCAAAGACTGAAGAAACTCTTCACAAGACTATAGCTGTTGCACCTCTGCATTGCCTAGGACCAAGTGCTTGGTTGAGTAAGCACTAGAGAGCTAGAGCTCTGACTTCAACAGGAAACAGGTAAGTCCTCTTTCCTGCTCCGCAGGCAGGAAGTGTTGGTACACATCCACCTACCTCACAAAGGATGAGGATAAAGACCAAGAATAGGAGTAAGTCTAAGGATGGAGCCTGAAGTTTACAGCAATTCTGGTATAATTGTGAGTGTGCTAGGTGGATTCCAGGCTACCCTATGTTCTTGTATTTTATAATGCATATGCTACAGAGATCAATACTGCAGGGAAACCTACACAGATATTTTTTATTTTAAAGTATGCTGAAGAGCTTCCAACTGAGGCCACTGTCGGACCTAAGAATTGCATTTATGTTTGATAGCCCAAGACATTTCATGCAGGTACTGGAGCAAATGTTGTTCCCTCTTGGAGCTACTGTTAACCTTGGCTAAATTCAAGGTTGAGCCATAATTTTCAGTCTGTTCAATTTTCACAAGTTTAATTGTATATTATATGCTGCTTCACTGGGGCACAATATCATGATATCATCACTCATGAGGTGATGAATTTCTTTAACGCTCCCAGGAGTCAATGGAAATTCAGGTCGTTACTCCAGCTTTTAGACAGAAATAGTCCTGAGTAGGCACCTGCTGTTTGAAGTCACAAAAATAAAGCTGTATGTTAAATAATTGCTTTGTTTCAGTTTACAGAAGATCGTATTTCAGTATGGCCTGTTGTGACAGGACGAGGGGTAATGGTTTTAAAATAGAGGGAGGTAGATTTAGATTGGATATTAGGAAAAAATTTTTTACAATGTGAGTTGTAGAATACTGGAACAGGTTGCCCAGAGAGGTGGTGGAAGCCCCATCCCTGGATACGTTCAAGGCCAGGCTGGATGAGGCTCTGAGCAACCTGATGTACACAGGGATGTCCCTGCTTCTTGCAGGGGGGTTGGACTAGATGACCTTTGAAGGTCCCTTCCAACCCTAACCATTCTATGATTATATTATATTTCAATGGTGGATCATTAAAGTGTCATGTGTATTTGATACAAGTCTGTAAATGCAAGAGTAACTCTTGAGATTAAAGGCATCATATAAGAAACTGTTTAACTCGTTCTCAGATTAAAGATGTAGTTTCCCTTTGACTTTACTAGTTAACAAATTGTGTATGACTTACTTGGCCTGTTGTAATAAAAATCTCTAGCATATTGACTGTTCAGAAACAGCACTGTCAATCTGACAGGAAAATTGACATTCAGACATTCTTTTCTTCTGAAAACATTTCTAATTTGCAAGCAGATGGGCTGCTGTAATTCAGCTTCAGCCTGAATTCTTTTTTTCAATTACTGCACACCTAAAAATAGAGAAAATAATGTACCTAAATGAAAAAAAAAACCCTGATTTTTATAGAATGGTTAGGGTTGGAAGGGATTTTATGTCTTTTTTATGGGTTGATTCAGTAAGTGTGGTAGAATCCATGCACCAATATCTGCTGCAGGCAACCCAGCTGGACAGCAGCTTTGCAGAAAAGTCCTTAGGGTTCCTGGTGGAAACAAGGTTGAACATCAGTCAGCAATGTGCCCTTGAAAGAAAGGTGGCGAATGTCATCCTTGGCTGCATTAGACAAAGCATTGCCAGCAGGTGGAGAGAGGTGATCCTTCCCTTTTATTCAGCACTGGTGAGGCCACACCTGGAGTACTGGGTCCAGTTCTGGGCACCCCAGTGTAAAAGAGACATTAGCATATTAGAGAGTTCAACAGAGGGTCACAAGGATGATAAAGGAACTGGAGCAGCTCACGTATGAGGAAAGGCTGAGAGAGTTGAGACTGTTCAGCCTGGAGGAGAGAAGGCTCAGGGGGGGTCTTATCATATAACTACTTGCAAGAAGGGTGCAAAGAGGATTAAGCCGGGCTCTTTCCAGTGGTGCCTACTGACAGGTCAGTGGGCACAAACTGAAAAAACCAGGAGCTTTCATCTGAACATAAGAAAACAATTTTTCACTGTGAAGGAGACTGAGCACTGGGACAGAGTGCCTAGGGAGGTTGTGGAGTCTCCATCCTTGAAAATATTAAATTGTTTATACACAGTCCTGGGCAGCCAGCTTTATAAGGCTCTGCTTGAGCAGGAGGATTGGACAAGATGACCTCCAAGAGATCCCTTCCCATCTCAACCATTCTGTGATTAAAAAAAAGTGCAGGCCAGTATCAATGTAATCAACTATACCATATTAACCCCCATCTCAGCTCATCATTGTCAAAGAGACATCTCTTTCCAGAATATGACATCATTCCAAGAGGAGAAAATCTGGTCATAAAAACTGTTGAGATGCTTTCATTAGCTATGGCTGTGAGTTGCAGATAGTCATGGACGTGGACTGAATGCTTTGCAGTTGATGACATATATGTTTACTTCACATCAAATCACAAATCTTTTAAATAAATACTTTATCTCCTTGAATCCTGACAAGATTCCACAGACAGTAAAAATTCAAGCTTAGCTATAGCTTTTCTAGATATAGCTATTTGTCCCTTTAGACTGTTCTGCGCTGTTAAATCATCATGTATTTATTTGGAAATTTAAAAAGAAGAGTGTTAGGAAAGGAATTTAATTTTTCTGTGTGTAACTTCAGTGTCTGAGACATCTCACAGATGAAACATGGGGTGCAACTTTCTGAAATCCACATGATTTATCTTTTGCTAGTTTTTTTTCTTTTTCACTGGAAAAATGTCTGCTTATCCTTGCTTCTAAAATCTTGCTTCTAAAACCTAACACGCTGTTTAAAGTATAGTGAGGCACCAAATACATTTAACTCTTTAATTCTGCTGGAGTATATCTTGGTAAGTTATACCAGCTCTGATATTTTTAGCTGACAAATTGGCTGAAATGATAACCGTAATTTGATCTTTGCAGAAATCCTCATTTTAGCTATATCCTGTTATACAGGGATCATAATAAAGTTTTTTATTTTTATCCATTAGCCTATCTGCCCTGTACTTGTCATCCCCTTTACCTTGCCATAACAGATGAAGAAGGCAGAAAATGTTTATAACAATATGCAATTCTTTTTTTGCTAAGGCAGCTAATGACATACATATATAGATAGATACGATATATCTATATAGATATATACATATATCCAACTCTATCTATAACTTCAATGAACTTATAACAATAATTTAGTCACTAATTTTCTTTTCCTATTAAACATCAGAGAAATAAGTTTTCCTTTTTGGAGTGGTTTTGCAAAATTTTATGTCAGTATGCATGCCTGGTGCTCTCTGCTTAATGATTGGAGAATTGTTGAATAGGACTTTAACATTATCTGTAAGTTAATGACTCAGGTCAGTTAGTTTGTCAGAAAACATAGCAGGTCTGCAAAGCTGGGATATTAAAGGCTTGGAAAGTTGTTAATTACCACACAGTGCATTTGCATTTAATTATTTTGTTTAATAACTTGGCCAATATTTGTTGTTTTGTAATGTAGTGATATTTCATCCTGCCACTGCAAAAGCATTAGCTGCCTTGCTGGTTAAATTGTCTGAGACAGCATTCAGGGCTTTTACTGTTTTTCCAGGATTTACTCATTTCTGTGGACAGTAACTCCTGAAGTATTTTGTTGTGATATGGTGGTTCCTTTCTCAGAGACTTTGCGTCTTTTGTTATCCCATTTTGTCCAGAGCTTTGGATCAGTACATTTGAAAATACTGAAATGCTTGTCCAGATGGTTTTTTTTATTAAAGCTGAAAATACTCTTCAAGTTCTATGATCAGTCTGGAAAAACTAGTTTTTGGTTTTGCAATTTTCACTGAACTTACAGGATAATTTCCGTTCTCTGTACTTTATTTAAGTAAAAAATGTTTCTTAAGGGCACAATCTCACCCTTCACATTATATCAAAGTGTTACCTGGTTGACACAGAGAGTCAGATTTTTTCCTAATATCTCTGATACCTTAAGGAAGGACTTTTGTTTGACCCACAGTCTAGGCATTTTCAGCATATAAGAATCCTGGAGGTTACCTTCTGTAAGAATTAATAGAGCCATCAGAAAAGTGCGCCACTTAATTTGACATGATGCTATCTAAACATGGTAAAACACTTGGAAATGAAAAGAACAGCCCATAGGTTAGTTATTTTTATCAGATCAACACACAGCTGGAGATACTGATTTCATATTTTTGCTCAGCTTGTGAATGAATTATAGTTAATTGACTTACTTTATTCAGCCTGTCCCACCCTATCAAAATGCTATTTGCTGCTTTATAGTATTTTATAGTTTTCATATGACTTTTTGTTTTATAAGGAAGCCTCCTCTTTTATTTCCTCTTTTGGGTAAATATGCTTTCTAAGACACTGTGTTTCTGGAATTTTTCCTGGCTGATGTTAGTAAACATATTTAACACTACGAGATGGAAGGATTCTTGTTTGAAAGCTAAACAGACATTTAATGATACTTATATTTTGACGCCCCTAGCTATATTATTTGTGTATTATTGATAGATTTAGGGTTTTTTTCCAGTTAGAACATTTTCTGTTTTCCACCATAAATGAATGTAGCTCTGGAGGAATACGCAAACGAATAGCATAGATATTATATTTGAAGGTAGAATGCTTTAAATGTTTACACAATTGCCATATGTTTGATATTTCTGCATCCAGTATTTATTTTCTGCCATAGGAAAAGACTTTAAACTGCGACATTTAGTTTGTCTCCCAGTGGACCTGCTGCATAGATTTTGAACTTTACCTTTAAAGATTTGTACTTTATCATCTTCATGTGAAATTTTGACTGCAATAAGTATAATAAGTGATTGTGCTTTCCACTGTATTAAAAACCTTCACAAAGTATTTCAGGAAAATTTGCAATGTTTGACTGAAAGAAAAAATAAAGAAATTGAGCATAACACTGTGGAAATAACTTTAACACGAGCTCAACCAAGAGAAATTTATTATGACTTTGCCAGTATGTACTTTGTGTTACTTGTGCAATTAGAACCACTACTATAGCCTAATTAAATGACCAGGAAGCAGTGCAGCATTATTTACAATTAGTGACAACACACATACTTAAGCCTAATTTTAAGCATACAGATAGCACCATGTATCCAGGAAGCACTTGTCTGCCCTACTCAAAGTCTTTTTTTATGTCTGCAGCCAGTGTGTTCAGAGAAAGATTTGTGTATAGGAAGAAGGTAAAACATGTGAGCAAGCTGCAGACAAAGTACCTGATGCAAAACAAAACAAAACAAAAGCCGCTGTTTTGATGTTTTATCTGACAAATACAAGGTTAAAACATAACTGCCATATTATTTCTTTCCGTTTAGTTAACTTGAAGGAAAAAAAAAGTGTTGAATCACTAACCCTAGGACAAAATTGCTTTTTTATTGGTTTATTTAGATTTTTGCTAAGATACATTTGTGCTCAGGGTTTGCTAAACAAACACGTTTGTCCTGAATGATTTATAGAGCTTGAGAAAATCCCATAATCTTTGTAATGGGCTCCTTGGGCATGTGTTTGACAGGTATAAGAAACTAGCAACCACTGAACATTCTCTACACTTGACATCATCTGTTAATGGCAATCCTCTGAAGCTTAGCTACTGAAATGCCATTTGCTGCAGGAAACATGAAATGTAGTAATTCCTGATGGAATCCTAAATGAAGCCTTTAATAATGAAGCTTGACTTAGTTCAGTTATTATTGAATATTGCATCAGCTGTGATAAAGCTTCATTTTGTAATTTAGTCTTACTGCTATGGGCAGCTGGTTTCCAAAAAGTGATTTAGTGCTTATGGAGGACTGTAACTGAACAGCCTGGAGTCCAAAAGGGCAGAGTCTGTCTGCTATGCCAGTGCCTGTCAAGGGTGACTCCCTCGGCACTGCCATGACTGAGCTGCTTTTAGCCACTGCATTTCATATAGCCACAGTCTTTCCCTTGCATACCCGCCTGTGTGTGGTTGGCACTTAAACACCTGAATGTATTATTAACTCTTTATGAATGTGTTATTGTGAAGGTCTTCACATAAGGCCCTTTCCTAAAAATATGTCTTACTCTTCACATTTCCAGCACTACCAGTGTGACATTAATTTGACTTTGGGATGCAGCGAGGTGGGATGAAGCTACGATGTTTCTGAAGAACAGATAGGTGAAAAGCCAAGATAGAGAACTGATACAAGTAGTAACCTGCTCATCTTCTGTAGGTGATGCCTGGTCCCCTCAAGGCGATAGGAAATCCAAGGTGGCACTCTACCTTTTTAGGGATAGGACTGCAGTTTTTTAATGAATTGAATTGGTCTTCCCCATTATCTTCTGAAGTCAAAGGAGAGGGAAAGTACAAGCTGAATTCACATCTATTTGTGTAAAGTGAAAAATTTATTAGGACCTAAATGTCCTATCAGCAATATTTTTAAGATTACTTTGGCAGAAGGGTAGGGAGAATACTTGGATGTGATGGAAGCCTACATGTACTGCATGTTTGTACGGGAACCAAAGCTATTGATGAACAGCCTTACGTGATCCACTGTCTGAAGAACTCTACCTCTGTGGACTGGGGTGGCAGGCACTCCAGACTGGACCTGCACAAACTTTCTATGACACCTTCTCTTTTTTTTTTTTTTGTTGGGTGGGGCAGAAAAATCCTAATGTGAGAATATTTTTTATTAATGAATTAATTTAATGAATGTCATTAAAAACAGTCTGTGAAGCTAGATAAACTTCATGCATGATAGGTAGACATATTTTGATTGTTGCTTTGTCCATTTGTTCACTAAGTTTGCTGCTCTTTAACATTCCTCAAGTCTCATCAAATGTTAGTATTAATAATCTTATACTATTAGAGTGGGTTGTACTCTTCTTCAGAATGATATCACAGAGTTTCAGCTTTTTAGCTGGGCTGCACTGAATATTTGATTCTGCTGTTTTGCTGAGTGGGCACAGAAGACTGTCTAAGTATAGAGGTAACTCATAAATTACTTAATAAAAAGGAATGATAGTGGTATTTCCTGTATCTTTATTTTGGATTCTTTTTTTTTTTTTAATTTTTGTTGTAGCATTGATGACCACTAGTATAGGGAGCAACACTACACTGGTAAAGTGACATTTACCGCATTAGGCTTTTTTTTTTTTTTTTTTTACTTCCAATTT
>JAAGAY010131838.1:0-25756 GCA_011801015.1 Ardeotis arabs
AAAAAAAATCCTGTGGGGAGTATGAAAACAGGCAGTGAAATCACACATGGCAGCATGGGCCTCTGGTTTCATTCTTGTTAAGTGGTAGCGGTGGGCTCTGAATTATATTATCAAGCTAAAACAAAAGGGAGCATCTCTTCACACAGCAGACAGTTGTGGTGTTTATTACCATGTGATAATGAAGTTGCCAAAAGTTTCCCTGTGGGCTCTAGACAGATTTATGGAACTAAAAGCCCACTGATGGCTCTTGCACGCAAAGGTATCATCTTCAATTTAGGAAGTCCATGATATTGCTGTAGGCTGGGAAACTACGCCAGGAAAGCGGTACCATGTGCTTGCTCTGTTTCTGTTCACTTCTGCAGACTTTCATTGTTGTTCTTAGTTTTCTGTAGTGGGATGGGGACAAAGGGAGGCAGTTGTTCTGTTTGCAGCTGTAAAATATTCTGGCTTTATATTTATCTCAGTCATTTTAAAATCATATTTGGGTAAAAATAAGCTCTCAGCACAGCAAATGTGCTCTGCTAAGTGAAAGATTCAGAGTACAGGTACTTGGGTTTCCTTGGTTAGTATGTAGACATAGCTCCACTGGGCTTCTGTGGATACCTTTGTTGTAAAATGTTCACATTCAGACTTATGTCAGCTCCAGAGAGGGAGGGAGTAAAGATTGGGTTTTGTTAGCTCCATTACAGTCATTTTTTTATGGTGTAAGATAACAGTGCTCATGGTGTCCTGGCTGTGGAGTTAGAAGGTCCTTTGGGACCTAGTAAAGCTTCGGAGAGTTTTTTTTTTGTCTGTTGAGGCATTGGTTGGTTGGTTTGTTTGGACTTTTTTGTTTATGTTTGGTTTTTATTTTTCTTTTATTTTGTCAGAAAAACTGTCCTTGTGTGTGACCAGGTCAGACAGGCAGCCTTGTACTGACAGGCAGCCTCTTCCTTGTAAGAGTGGATTTTTCTGGGTGCTGCCTCATTGTAAGTAAAATTTAGGCTCCTGTGTTGCAGGCTGGGAGCTAGACCTGGGCTCCCCTGCTTGCCTTGAGATTGGGAATGAAATAGTCCTGGAGAGATAGAAGGAGAGCCCAGGGAGCTGGGCTAGCAGTGGCAGATGGCACCATGGCCGTTGCTGAGAGAGCATTGCTGGACTTGCACCCCTTCTCTGCCTTGGCAGTGGCAGCGGTCACCCTGCCTTTCCAGGGCTCCAGCTGAGTCTGGATTAGCTGCAGGGCTAGCTCTGTGTTTCTGTCCCGGGCATTTGGCTGCCCAAGGCAGGTTCTGGCTCATAAGCAGCTCTAAGAGAGGAAAGGGTGCTCCTCTCTGTTTCTGAATTTGAAAAAGGCTTTGGGGAGTGGAGGATGTTCAGCCACCGACAGCCATAGTCACCAAAAGCAAGGAGCTAGTCTAAAGTGTTCAATAAGGAAGAAAAGGAATAATATCAAAGAGTTCAGAGAGGCAGGGCCAGAGCATGCTAAGTGACTGATACCCTTTTCAGAGGAGCAGACCTCTGCCCTGCCAGTGTAAGTTGGTGGGATCAGTTTCCCACATGGTGCAGTAATTATTGTGTGATTGGACTGGTTCCTGATTTAGTACTCTGTGCTCCAGTAAGAACCTGTTTAGCCATTAAGGTTAATGGATTAGGGCTGAGACAGCTTTTGCCTGAGTCCTGAATCACTTATGGTCACTAGGGTAGCTGGCCAAAGGGGTTTAGAGTTGGGGCTACCACAGCAGGTGGTCAAGCTGGACTCTGAAGCAGATGGGAATCTCTTCTGAGTGTGTCGTAGCTTCAGAAAGGCCTTTATATCAAGGAGTGTAATTTGATGGGGAGGAAGGGGAAGGGAGATACAGAAACAAATTGTTTCACAAGCAATGGAAGTTTGGCAGGCTGACTTCTTGTGTTGTGCAGTTGGGTTCTTTGTAGTGTGTTAATATGTGAGCTGTGTTTGAATGTTTTCCTGCAGCTGGATGTTCAGAGAGATGTGCCTGCTCTCATGTCTCATGGGATTTGGTTTTGTGCTGCAGCTTTTCTCTGAGCACTAATAAGTTTACTCTCCTTTTGCTGGCTGCTGATTTTCATGAAACTTGTAGAAACTTTGTTCCTCTCGGGTTTTTGTTTCTCTGTCAAACTGGGAGAAAATTGGCCAATGGGTAAAAACAAGAGGTAGTTTGGGGGATATGGAGAGACAGGCAAACTGCAGGCAGACAGTTTTGCGGGCACATGAGAGGAGAAACAAATGTTAATCTGGGCTGTGTGTGTTCCTCTTGCTCTCTGAAGTGCACAGAGAATCTGGATATTCTCCTGCGCATCTAAGTGGAGATGACCCCCCCCAAAGTTCTCAACATGGGACTGCGGGTGTGCGCGTACTGGGACTCTGTTCTGGAGATGAATGCACAAGCTTTAGTGTCTTAGAAAAAAGGATAGAATCTAAAATCAAAACCATACCTGCTCCTTCTCCACACACGGGTGGGGAGAATAGCAGGCGCAGAGGAGAAACCCCCTGACAGGAGAGTCGGTGGCACATGTACACTCCAGGAGGCTGATTTGTCCCTCACAGCCATCCAGTGCCACCATTTGCAGCTCTTTTGCTTCTGAGAGACCGATACATATTTTATAGCCTATCTCCATAGCTGAATAGCTGAGACTGCAAACAAACCAAACTTCCTTTCTCAGCCTGACAGAGCCCTGAGATGGAAACCATCCAGGAGAAAGACTCCTCTAAAGGCTGTGCAGATGGCATTCTCTGCTTCTCCATACCTCTACTTCATATCCCTGGGATAAGCAAGTCTTATTACAATATTAAAGTCTGCTGACTCGGGCCTGTTTGTTGGATTCATGGGGAAGCTCAGGCTCAGACCTATAGGATCTAGATGGATTTTGTTCTCTCTCGGTGCACTGAGTTATGACCAGATTTGGTAGAGAGAAGCTCCTCTGCCTGGGTGTAACGCTTGAGCTCTGATCTGCCAGACGACATATGGGACAGCTCTTGCAGCAATGGTTAAAACATGTCGATACCCATCAGGGGAGGGCAGCAGAATCAGGCAGTTGATTTTCTTTCCCAATTGTTTATAATAGAATACAATTATGGGAGAATTTACAGTCTCCCAATAAATTGCATTATATACCTTGCTTTTCCAGAGGGAATATGTAGAACTTGGTGCCAGAGCCTGTTCAGGGAAAGCCCACATTTATTTGATTATATGAATATGACTCTTGTGTTGCTCTAGGTCAAACCTTTCTTCACGTTAACACGACTAGCAAAGAGATTTTTCCTCATGGCTGGTGGGAACTGCTTGTTATGAAAACCAAAAAAGCTGAATTGGAGTAGAGGAAGGTCCATTCAAGACTGGACTACCCCTTGAGTTTTATTGCTTTTCACTGTGCAGCCTTTTGTGGGGTATTGCCAGCAGCTTGGTTTGCAGGATGGAAACAGGATAGAGCAGACAGTGAAATGCTGCAAGATCAATGTATGGGACACGTGGGACAAAATGCCTGGATTGAGCTTTTACAGGCTTTGTACGTATAGCCAGTCCATTCCACATTGTAACAGTTTCTGTGCTACCAGCAGGGTAAGGAGGTGCAACAATTTGTTTATGAAAGCACGGTTAATAACACTTATGTGTGTGTGGTTAGAAGCAATCTGCAAATACCAACTTGAGGCTGAAGGCAGTAACAGCCTTCCAAGATGATGAGACTCCAGTGGAGCAACCCAGAGGAGAACCAGCTAGGCAGAATCAATTGGCCATAAGAGGCCCAACTGAAGTTAAAGCAGGCATTTGAGGTGTGACTCATGGAAAGGGTCTCTTGTATCACCAAGTCTTTTGTCATTTTGATGTAACTACATTATTTCTTCCCCTCCACTCCTTTAATAATGTACTTTGAAGTGGTTCCTATTCTGACCAAGGGAATGGGAGAAAATGTGGTATCCAGTCTGCTAGCAGTGTTAGGCAACTGTAAGGACATGTGGGCTAGTTAACTTGCAGTTAGAATTCTATGACTACAAAGATAAGTATTTAGTAAAGGTTCAAGTTAAGATTAAAAGCTGAGCTAGAACTGTTCTGTTCCACCTGTGGGTCATATGTCTTCAAATGTTCAGGCTTGGGTTGCTAAAATTAGGCAGCCAACATTTTTTTTTGTTGTTTTGTGTTATAAATACTTGTTTTCAAATTAGGCAGTTTGGTCATAGGAGTTTAGCAGGTTTGAGTATCTAGCTGTACACCAAATGATTATTGAAGCTGAAATCAGTAATTGTAGATGCCTGCTTTTGAAAAAAAAATGAACCGTTACCTGTGCAAGCTTTCAGTTTCTTCATCTCTAGAACAGAGATAATATTTCGCAGTATGGCCCTTGGGACTTTGTTAGTTTGAATGGATTAACACAAGACAAAAGCTTCAGATTCTTTGGATGGGAAAGTGCTATGGAAATACAGTATATTATTGTGATATCCTTTGAGATGTTTCTATGAAGCCAGTGGTGACTGTCATGATAATAAAGAAAGCCTTAGAGAAGCTAACGAAATAATGATCCTACTTCCTTTCTAGCTATTCTTTGAAAGGGCAAATGCAATGAGTGATAATGGTTTAATGAGAAAGAGTCATTAGGGCATCCAGCCTGCATCTTTAGAAGTGCAAGGCATTTTGGGAGACCTGAAAATGACTCGGAGAACAAAACCAAAGTAGCTCTGTCAGAATATTAAACTGTTATTTGTATTCTCTTTGAACGCTGACTGAAACCAGTGATCTCTTTCCCTTGCTGGTGGCTGGTAACATATGTAGTCACGAATGTGGCTTGTTTGGAGCATCAGTGCTGTTGGAAGGGTGAGATCAAGGAAGCAGCTCAGTGCTTGCCCTCTGTCTGTTACCCTCTGCCTATTGCTTGGTGTTACTTGAGGACTCCTGACCTGTTGAATTTGCATATATGAGAGGCCTCAGGTAGTAGAATTAATTGACCTGAATTATTCAGTTTTGTAAATCGAGCTGCTTCAGTTTCAAGCTTGGCTGGAGAGGGGAGCTGCTAGATTTTTTTTTTGTGTGATACTGATACCTAGTGAGGTAAGAGCTTCAGATTCTTTGGATGGGAAAGTGCTATGGAAATGCAGTACATTACTGTAATATCCTTTGGGATGTCTCTGTGAAACCCTGCGAGTATCAATACTGTGCATTAGTACAGAAGAGTATTTAGTGTAAATAGAACTAAGATTAGCTGTATTTTAATATTAAAGAGCTAAACCAGAACACAAGTTTTTTAGGATTTGAAGCACCCCTGACTACTGAGTGTTCAAAGGAGGAAGGTTGGTTCAACCCATTTAAGGAAAGAACCAGTTTGCAAAACATTTAGGAATTGTGCTTGAAAGATGCACAGAAGCAAAAGCGTTGGAGCCACATCAGTGATAAAACAAGCTTTTGACTTCATGGGTCCTACTACTTGGAATCCTGGAGCCAGCCATTTGGTTTTGTAGCATGGCCTTTGCAGTGTTGTTCTAGACTCCACTGGCAGCAAGAAAACCAGTGGTGCTGGGTGCAGACTCTGGCATTGCTCAGTTTCTGCAGCCACTTGAGTGGGAGCCTGGAGCTGCTGGGCACAGCGGCAGTGCTTGCTGTGATGATGCCAGAAGGGTGACTTGGGCCATTTCTCTGCCAGACAGACGAGGAGCAGAAGAATAATCTCAGGCAGAACCTCAAAGCTGCAGATGCTGGAGGCTTACTGAACTTGGAAAATCAGAAAATTACTGGAACTAGTTACTAGGAAAGACACTGAATTTGCTACATGTTCTCTAATAATCTGTTTAGTAGAAAGCGTGATTAGAGAGGAGGCAGGAGCCGTGAATTATCATCTTAATAAAATCATAAGTATGTCCAGGTAGGCTTTTTGTGAGGGTCTTTCCTTGTCCACCTGACAAGAATTGTGTTTGCTTTGTCCACATAATAGAAGCTATGGAGTCAGGAGCCAGGCTCTTCTCACTGTTTGGATGGGGTGGGTGGGCTTTTCATGCAGGTTGTGAGGCCCCTTCTAAAGCAAGCTGGTGCTGATCGCTCTTTGGGTGTGGGATCCTGTACTCGGTAACTGGTGATTTGTTCTAGTAGGAAAAATCTTGTTTGTTAGGAAAAGCAGAGTGTGGAAACAGCAGAGAAACAAGCAGGGCAGAGTGAGGCTTCAAACATGCCCACAAATGAGGAGGAGGAAGCTACAGAAAACCCTCTGTGACGAAGCAGCCCTTTTCCCAGTCACGAATGGGTAATGCCACCCCCAGATCATCTGCTCCTCCGAGTGGGATTTGCTAGTGTAGGGGCCTGAATCTGTCTCTGTAACTCAGAAAAATTAAATGCCTGGCACAAAGTAGGATGGGGGTGACTGAGGACTCAAGATGCCAGTTTAGGTACATTTTTATCTAGACATGAGTTCAGCTGTTACAATTCTGAGCCACATTTGGATCCCCATCTCCAAGTCAAAAAACAGCCTACTTAAATAAAACTGTTGATGGGTTTAATTTGGATTCTTCTGTTGGATTTGTCTGAAAAGGGAATTTGTGCTAAGGGTGCTGCTGAGATCAGAGTCCTCACATGTAGACAGCATTTGCAGTCCGACACCTGGCACATGAGAGCAGAGCCTCCGCTAAAGTTCATCTTCATGTGTGCACCATGACTCCCCGGATGCATAGGATCAGTTTGATGCAGAGACAGGTGCTGCCCCAAAGGACTCAAGTTTTCTTTTTTTTTTTTCTGCTTGCCACCCTGAGTGAAACACAAAAGCTCCAGTTTTAAGGGTGATAATGCTGAAGCTATAACTTTGAGCATCTGTTCACACAGTCATTTCCTTCCTCTAAGCTCTATTAACCACATCAACTCTTTTTGTCTCCTCTTTTCTCCAGGTCAACAGACTATGGCACTACCTATGAAAAGCTAAATGACAAAGTAGGCCTGAAGACTGTGCTGAGCTACCTTTATGTCAGTCCCACTAACAAGAGGAAGGTAAGGGAGAGCCATTGAGCTGGTAGCTATAGAAACAAAATTATGACATTCTGTTTATTCTGAAAGGAATTATGATCCAAAAGTGAAGTTTATTGGCAAGTCACGAGAGCCTGAATTTGCTATCTAAGTTGCAATAGTGCAATGCCATAGAATCCAGTAGAATTATGCCTGGTTTTGTGATATGGATCATAGAATGATTTGGGTTGGAAGGGACCTTAAAGATCATCTCGTTCCAACCGCCCTGCCATGGGCAGGGACGCCTTCCACGAGACCAGGTTACTCAAAGCCCAATCCAACCTTGCCTTGATGGAGTCCTTAATCTCCTGTTGAATGCATTAGAGAAATAGAAGGGTTGCTTTTCTTTGCTTCTAACTGTTACACCTTTAAAGGAACTGAACTCACACATGTTTCTGGGAGTCTTGCTTACACTGGCTTCGGCTAGTACACTTCTCTCTGCCTTCTCCATCTCCTTAGTATTAGAAATACTGAGTAAAAGACACTTATTTCTGCATTTGACTCTTTTCCCCTTTATGCTTTCCCTAGCTAGAAGTTGGAGGTAAAGATGTAAATGACATTTTCATTGGTTACATTGTGTAAGGGGGTTGAAAGCAGAATATGCTTGGAAGAGTGGGTGGGAGACCTAAGATTTGATTTGAATGTGTAGGAGAGAAGATGAGGTCATAGCTTTCAAACCCCCTGCTCACGCTTCCCACGTGGTGCAATTAGGGCTGTAGCTGGCTCACAGAACAGCCTAGGAGTCACTACTCAGTGCCTTTTTGGTTTAAAGTTATTGCCTGTGTTGATTCAAGGGAGGTAGCGGGACAAAGATGCTTTTAGCTACCCACAGAAATCAATGTGGGAGGGCTGCAGCACGTAGCTAATTGCTGGCAGTGGAGTTGTTTGGATGGGGTGCAGCCTATTCCTCTTGATCACTTCCAAACTGCCCCTCTCCTGTCTCCATGGCTAGGTTTCCAAACTAGTATTTTGCGACTTGTACTGTTCTTATTACTACTATTGTGTTTTCCATCACTGGTCAGTCCACAGAGGGTTCAAGATTGATGTTTATTTCAGTGTACGCAACCTTAAGGCAGTCATAGCTCTGATTACTATCGGCAGCAATATGTATGTGTTTGGATCTATCGAGAAGAGAAAGAATGCAGTAGGCAGGGATCAGCTTATATTTTTTCTGATGCAGAAGCTGAATTCTTGTGAAAACTACCTTGCTTTCCTTTTTTTCCTGAGTAAAATGCAGTGAAAATGTTTTGTAATGAGCTCTTCTGTCTTTCACACTCCTCCCATATCCAGTATGGTGGACACTGAAGAGTTAATTTTTCTTCATTCTGTTTCCAAAGCAACTCTGCCCACCCAAAATCAGAGGCAATATGTTCAGTTACAAATCCTACATCACTGGTGTAAGGTCTCCCTCAAAAATTGGAGTACTAGGATATATTAATATCTTCCAGCAATTTCTCAAGCTATCGAGCTTTACAGATTAGCAGTCTTTTCTCTCTTTTTTTTTTTTAATTAATAACACTTCAATTTCATCATATAGTGGCATGCAGACCAATCTTTACCTCCTGTTTTCTTATTTCAGAAGAAATTTTTTTTTTTTTTTTGTGTTCTTATATCTTAAGGAAATTATTTCTGGATCTATCTGTCTGTCTTCCCTCTTCTCCTCCCTGCTGACAAACCTTTCAAAATGGAGAGACGAGCTGTAAGGAAAACCCATATGAAACCTGGCTGCTGTGGGGACAAGTTGCTTTCATTCTTTCTACCTCTCCTAAATATACAGGCACTGCTACTGTGCGTGGTTAAACAGCTAGTTTTTCTGAACCCAAAGCTGACTCTGACCATAAAGCAATTCCAAGCAGCCATGTAGCATTTGCAAAATGCCAGACGAAGGTATCACTGAGTTGAACCATCTGGGATTTGTCAAATTCAGTATCAGGTTTGTTGTCCACACACCCCTTACAGATTCATGAGGTTGTGCACTAGAAAAAAATGCATTTAAGTTGTAATCTTCTCCAAGTCTCTCTGGGTGAATATTTTTATAGCAACCTGCAGAGTAAGCATCATGTTTTTGCTGAGCTCCTGAGGACAACCACCAGTAATGAATCACAAAGCAGTGGGTGAATCAATTGCACCCCAGCAGAGGAAGTACCGATCCCTTGCGTCTCACCTCTAACAGCGTAAGTGCTGGCTAGTTGAACACAATGCAGTGATCTCGTGAGCCTCAAAAATAATTTTTGTTTAACGCAATAAATGGGGAGGGAGATAGCAAAAGTAACACATGCAGAGGGCCTTTGCACACGCAGTGAATGGTGCAGACCCTTTTTCCAGGCAAGATACTTTCTTCTGAGGTGTTGGTTCCCAGGTACTGATTGGACCCTGCGTGCCTCACAGCTCCTGTCGATTTTTTTATGGGTTTGCACACTGTTGTTGGCCTTGTCTGCTCATTAGTGCGTAGAGGATTAGCAGTTACTTGGAGGAGGGGAAAAGCTTTCCATACATTCATTCCTAATTGATTTACTAGTGAGAAGGATAATTACCTCTCAGCTACCCTGCAGAACTACAGTGGGAATTACCTGTCAGATTTCTTTGAAGACCCAAAATGCCTCTCTTCAACTGTTAAATAGAAATTACGCGTTCAGCCAAATACCAGTTATATAAACATAGTTTACCTGGATTGTAGTGTAACCCTGGGCTCAGTTATGAGGCAAGATGATTTAAATTCTGGCTTCTTTTTCTTTTTTCTTTTAAAAGAAAAGCTTCTAATTTATTTTTTATTTTTTATTTTTTTTAATGGGAATATTGTAAGTTTTTTGGCAGCTTCTGCTGTATTTCACTGCTTGGTGCTACCAGGTCATGGGGGGACACTGATTTCTCAGTACTAACATCTCTGATTACTGCAATGTGGGGAATCGGATGCGGCCAGAGTTGAAATACAGGGGCTGAGCAGCTGTGTGAGGCATGGCTACAACCCGTGGTCCGGGAGCCTGTGTCATTCCCCTTTTCTCTTGATCCCAAGAAAGCCACACCTGATGCATACCTTACCCTCCTGAATTATGGTGCACTGACACTCTTTTCATGCAAAGTGGATTCCTTTCTGGAAGAAAAATTGAGCTTAATGTAGGAATGATTTTGTTAAATTCTGGAACATGTGCTATGCCTGGAGGGTCAGACTTGATAACCTAATGGCTCTTTAGGCCTTAAAGTATTTAATTCTCTTGCAGTTTTATTCTGCTCCCGATAAAGTTAATGTCTGAGCATCTGCTATGTAACTGATGGCAAAAGCAAGTCTCCAGTTAGCTTCGTGTATCATTGGTCTTCCTCTTTTAAGCTAAAAACTTGTTTCAGTTTGGCTTATATATTTGGTCAATGTTACTCATTTCATGTTCTCTTTAGGCTTCGTTCTAAGCTGCTCTTGTGTGTCTCCCATTACTAACTGGAAAGCCCCAGCAGGATGTTGGATATTACCCCTGTCTGTGTTTGGTGTCCTGCTGAGTGTGGAAATGTCTTTCCTGACACAGCAGACTTACAAATGCTGGAGCAGCCTTGAAGCAGCTGGTCCCGAAGTCCTGCCCTTTGTTCCTCAGTGAAACAAATCAGCCAGTAGTGTTTATCAGTGGGCAAAATCACCATGGAGAAATCATGTTTTTGTGCCTGAAGAGGAAAGAGGCAGCTGAGAGGGGAAGAGATGAAGAAACACAAATCTATGATTATCATGGTGAGAAACCCAGAATAGCCTGAGTTCTCTGTAGGCAGCTCCTGGCTGTGCTGGTGTTCGGCACTTAGAGGTCTGATCTTGTCTATTGGTGTTCCACGGTCTTACATGTTGCCTCTGGGACATACTAGCCCTCCTCATCCACGGTTAACCAAGGCACACAGCTGCGTAGCCAAGACTGAGCTGAGGTGGCTTTGGCTATGTCCCTCCATGGTGCTGGGCACAAGCAGGGCTAAGTCCCAGAGCGCTTGTTCCCAGCTGCTGACCCAGCCTGCTGATGACTGGTTTGGGAGCTGAGATAGGGGATGTTGATTTTCTAGAAATCACAAGATGGTATTTGGAAAACACACTTTGCCATTCTGTAATTTGAGATTTGCGGTTATAATTAAATCAATATAACAACGTGCAGATACCAAAGGTAAGTTGCCATGAATACTTCTTCCCAGCTGTGATTCCTCTTGCCTCTCAAGTATCATTGCTAGTGATCAGGGCCAGCTTGGTGATCTGAGAGCCCCCATCATTTGAAATAAGACCACTGTGAAGTGCTGACAAGTTTCCAGGAAGGGGGAAAAAAAAAAAAAAAGAGGAAACAGTCAAGCAGACTGCAGCCCACTGTGAATCCATAGCCTCTGGCTGCACTGGAGCAGAAACCAGTGAGCTTCCTACCGTGAGCCAGGACTACTTCATCTTCCTGTGGAGCAGTTGTACTGCTAATTCCCTTCTTGTAAGAACTAACAAGCTCGGAGTTTCACAACACTTTGCAACGGTGCGTACAGCCTCTGCTGCTGTGAGCTGAAACTGTCAGATTTCTATCTGCTCTCCTGAAGATGCTTGGGCTGCTTCTTTTTTTCATTTGCACACTAAGGACTTGTATTTCGATCAGGAAAATCTACAATGAGTTCTCAATTATACCATGAAATTCCAGGTGGTCATTAGACCTAGCAGTCAGACAACTCTGAAGTCCCAGGGGCTGTAGCTTTCTTCAGAGTTACTGTTTTGAGCCCTGGTGAGAAGCCAAGTGCCTGCAGTTGTACCATGATGATGCTCTAATAGGCAGAGTGTATTCCAGGGTGCATCTTCCCCTTCAGAGCATCTGCCTGCCTGATTGTTTGCCTGAGAGACCGCATGAGAAGTGTCTGCTTTGCCTGATTAATACATAGGTTGAAACAAGCCTAATAATTCTGTGGTGAACTTCAGAAAGGAGGAACTTTCATATTGGTTTAGCAGCACCCCATAGTTACAGATGAATGGCATTTAAGGGCAGATGGTTGAGTGCTCTGAAGAGCTGAGACTTGCAAATCCATAGCTTTGGCTTTTCTACCCTATAGCCTCTTGTATGTCTTTAGGGATATGATAAAAGGCTGCTTACTCTCTGCTGGGCAGAGATCTCGGTTCCCTGCTGACCTTTAATTTAATGCCATATTTTGGGTGTTAGTTACATTTTACTAGAGGCAGATTTGTTTATTTCTTCCAAAGCACTAAGGGAGGAAAAAGTCTCTTCTGTTTTAATAAGAACATCTCTCTTGACTTTTTAACTCCTTGTTTTCTTCCTCTCCTGATTTTTTTTTCTTTTTTTTTGGTTATTGAAAACTTCCTGTTAGAAAATGGGATAACTTCCACCAAAAAAATTAAGCCTGCACTTTGAAATGGCCCTGTTTGGAGCTGAAGTGCTGTGAATCCCTATTTTCTAGTATGGGTTGGTCTGCTGGATAAGATCCCCTATCCCAAGAACATTTGCTTTCTTTTTGGTTGTCAATAACAGGATTCATTTTAGAATTGATGCTCCACAGAGGGTTGCAAAGCCCTTCCAAAGGGTGTATGTAGAAAGAAGATGAGAATGGAAGTCCCATTAATCTGAACCACCACTCCTTTCAGGCACTGAGGTGCCATTTTGAAACTCAAGGCATTATTGTTGAACCATATATTTCATGTATTACTTTTTCCATGAAATGCTCTCTGATGAGTGAATATTCTTGGTGACAGTGTTGTTTAGTTGAAAACCCAGTTTTCACTATGAAACTTTTATCTCTACCCCTGGGATACCCGTGGAGGTTGAGAGAACAGAGTTTAAAAGCATTTATAAGAAAAAGAAGAGAGGAAAAAGGAAGAGAATAACAACTATGACAGAATCAAACGAAAAAGCACTTGCTTGTATATAGTACTGCTCAGATGAGATGTGGATAAACGGGAGGTCCTGATTGCATTTAAGATCTGGGGTGCCATTTTTGATGTCTTAGAAATACCTTCCTTCATGAATTTGCTTTGCAATTCAATTGGATGCAGTCGTCTTTACCTTTTCTCCTATACTGTTTCCATCGTTGTCGGAGATGATAACTTGAAGAATTAAAAGGTCTATAGCCTTTTATGCTTACTCTCTGCACAGAAATATCACCCAGATGCAGTGATTGAAATTTTCCCCTTATACCAGAACTGAAGCATTAGAAATTTTGTTTCTAGATAGACCTCCTAGCTAAGGGATTTGAACAGTAGTTGCAAATAGCATAAAGCAGAAATGAAGTTATGGTGCTCAGTTAAACAGTTTTGAGAAAATGGTTTTGCAGATTGGTTTCCCAGTTGCCGTAGAGGGTCAGTCCAAATCACTGAAGCTATAAAAGCCGAAGGCATGTAGCACCTCTAGTCATGCCTCTGAGCTTGGCCCATCAGATTGAGAAATGTTTAGAGGTATTTGGAGAGTCAGAAGCTCTGAAAGCTAAATTTAATTAGATTTGTTTGTGCAGCTTCTTGGGGATGAAGCGTGGCAACTGTTTATGAGTTGGCAGAGAGCAATGCTGCGTTGCAGTTCAGGTTAATGAAGGAAGAAGGTAATTGTGACTGTAATATTGAAATTGCAGAGGAATGCATCTACCAGACTGGGAACTACCTAGCACACTGGGAGTGACACCTCCTCTTACAGGAGCTGGAGATCCTAAATGAGCACAAGTCGCTCTGACCTTATTTTTATGTCGTCTTGCTCACTTGGAGAGTAACTGAGAGCAAACTCTGTCCTGGCCTCATGGATCTCCAAAGGGAATTCCTCAGCTGTGATTGGAGCCTCAGGGCAGAACTATGGTCCAAACTGATTTTGGTTTTGCCTTTATTTCTTATTCCATTTGTTCCCAAAGGGAATTGCACAGCAGTTGGTTTTCTTCTTACTCATCAAATGTGTGATAGGCTGATGAGGCAGAGGTTCCAGCATGCACGTGATGCTTGCTCACCCAGCCTGGACTGAGCTGCCATCCTTTGCCACAGCTCCCATTAGTCATCTGCTGTTTTTTCCTAGGATTGCATCTCAAGCTACTGGTGAGGAACTGAGCTCTGGAGTATCCTAAAGCCATTTGGCAAATGGAAAATTTCTTTGGACTCTTTTTCCTTATTATGCCGACACTGCGATAAGCAGCATGTGATGCAGATTGGCACATGCCGGTGTAATCTCAGAGAATGTCTTTATAACACAAAGGCAGTGGGGCTGAGTTGTAACTCAGCCACAGGACAGGAGTGATAGAACTAGTTGTTTCTACTGTCTTTTATCCCTAATCTTTCCTTTGAGCCTAATGAAATACAGTTACCAAAAAAGCTCTTGGTTTTGCAGCTGCTGTTAAACAGGGCCTAAATTACCTGAGCTGCAAATGCAACTGTAATCATCTCTTCATGCACCTCTTCTCTGGACCTCTTGAGCTGCATAAGATAAGATGTTCCTTTGTGCTTCTCAGCACTCCCCAAAGCATGCCACTCGGTCCAGAGCCTACGTGGGCAGAACCTGCCTGCTGCTGTACAGGAAAGGGTGTAGCTCTAAACACAGCATCTGGATTAGCTGAGCTCAGATTTGTCTGCTCTGGCTATACCAGTGGGCTGCACAAATGTGATGAGGATTTGGTTAACGTGGCAGTGTATTCTGTCTCATAAATACACTTCAGGGGCAGTCAGTGTCAGTCTCCAGAATTGACAATTTAAATAGGGGAATAAAGATGGGAATGAAGAAGTAATATTTTTCTTCACTTACTGATGAAGCAAAGCTGATTTCCTCAAGGTCACCCACAACATCCATGGCATTCCGAGGATATGTGATATGATGTGGTTTATCTACAAGGTGCAGTCTTGTAAGCTGTTGTGCATGGCATTCTCTCTAATTGTCCAGTTAATTCAGCTTGAATTTGTCACCTGAGAAAAGAGAGAATTTTTGTAGATATTTGCAGAACCATGACCTCAAACTCTGTGAAAGAGATCTCTTGAGTTACAGATGTGTCATAATACTTGGAGAAAAGGGCTTCAGGAATTTCTCCTTTTGAAGGGATTTTTATTGTCTCTTTTGAATTCAGAAAAGTCATGATTTCTCTGTAGGTTTCTCTGACCTTTCCTGTGTAAGAGAGAGTGTTTCCTGATGCTGGATGACTTATTTATTTTATTAATGCTTTAAACATAGTTTAAGATCAATGAATGGAAGGCATTCAGAAGTAAAGGCAAAATGAGTGTTATTAGAATACTCTTAAAATATAGGGTCTCTTTCAGTATGTCCAAGTAGGTTTGGTTGTTTTTGGGGTTTTTTTGGTTTTTTTTTTTTACAATTATAATTATTCCTGCATTTGGGGATTGTGATTCCTTGTGGATTTTGTAGTCAAGGGGCTCCTGTGAGAGAGTACTCTGCCCAGCTGCAGCCTGGGACTGTGGAGCCTGGCATGTTGGATGCCCCTCTGGGACCTGACCTGGCCTATAGACTCCTGTTCTTAAAGAAAGAACAAACTACTCTGTCTGTTTGCAGATCTTAATTTTACTACTTATGACTTGACATAAATCATAGAGATAAATGGAGGTTGTATACCATCTGTTGTCTGGGATGTGACCATTTGTCTGCAGACAGCACAGAATTGGAACCCAAGCTTGAGAGAGATCCCCAAAGGAAGTCTTCTGCTTTCTTAAACGAGGACGATCTGATCATTTTACTTACTCCAGGGAAGGCTGTCCCTTTGTATGCAAAAACACGAAAACTGGAGATTCCTGGGGCTTTTTCAGTTAATTCTCTGAAAAAACAGATGTATTAAAAAAAAAGCCCCCTCCCCCCAAAAAAAAACCCCAGCAACAACAACAACAACAAAAAAAACCAAAAAAAAACCCCCCAAAAAACCCCAAACTCCAGTGAACCTCACCCACTGCTCATCAGCTGTTTCTAAAAATAAACACAATTGAGATAATTAACAAAATGCTCACATATGGCATTGTTTAATGGGAGTGGAGGGGAGAGGGTTAGAAGAGAGATGGTTGTCTGCTTCTGTTGATACCTGTCTTAAACATACTACATTGAAAGATATTGTTTCAGTGTTCATGAAGGAAAAAAACGTTCATATGTTATGAAATTCAAGAATTAGGTTTGTCACTGCCTTTATGCATCTGCATTTTGTTTCTTTGTACTTATGCATTCCAAGAGCTTTTACTTGCATTTTTCCTAGGTTTCTGAGATCATTTAATATATGTTTGGTTAGTGCTGAGGTAAGTATTTAAAGGGAATGGAAACCTAACGCAGGATTTAATTATTAAAGATAGGGGATAAAATGAGGGTTAAGTTGGCTTTGTGAAAAATGTTTTATTAAATAAAAGTAATTTCAGTCTTCACAGATATTGCAAGTCTGGTTGGTAAAAACAAGCATATAGACACAAGATGTATAAGTAAAATAACAAAAAAGCAATCAGACACCTGCTATATCCTTTCTCTGCCAAGGACAGGAACTGTGATCCTGGAATCCCTGCTTAGATGCTGCCTGGGGCTTTGAGTAAAAAATGGCCACTTGGATGGAAGCGGGCATGGATCTGGGGGAGAGGCAAACCAGAATTCAAACCCTTTGGACTTGACGTATTTACCATACACACTTCCCTTAGGTTGCATTCTGTGCAAGAACCAAGTGGGTGAGCAATGTTTGTTTGGCACTGTTTGTGGATGGTAGCTGTAGGTATCTACCACTTTACACATGCAATGCCCAGCCCTGTTATCCTAAAAAACCCTAAGGCTGATTGAGGAGAGTATCACTGCACTTCACTGTCTACTGGAGTGGCTGGAGAGTCAGATTGCGAGGGGGAAAGATGGGAGACACCCAAGCCAGTGTGTTAGCTTTGTTTTTCTAGGACTTCTAAATAATGTTTGGAGAAAAAAGGCCAGCTATCAGGTAAGACTCAGCTTGCACTGATGTGCAAGTGGATACTTGTGCACACCTGTGACAGAGCTGCCTTGTCTGGCTTCCTAGAAGTCAGTCCAATTCTCTTCTTGTTCTCTCCACCTGTTTCACCTTGCATTACTAGAGTCAGGGCCCTACAGAGCCTTAGAGATGGTACGAGGTTGTAAAGAGAAGATGGTGGGGTAGAACTGGAAAGGTCACATCCACATTTAGACGTAGACTTCCCAGAGTTGGCTGTCAGTATTTAATAAAGAGGTCGTTTGCTCTAATTTAGCCAGCAAGTGCTAAAGGACAGATCAGAAGTTATAATATCAGCTAAAATAAAGCTGCAATTTTGTCACTTAACATGGCCGTTGCTTTTATGAAGTGGGCACAGAGGGGCTGTCAGGATGCATCAACTTGGAAGGAGCTGCCTGTACTTAACACCCAGCCTGTCAGCAGGGTGGGAAAGCTGCAGATCCTGGTGGAGGGCAGGTTTATGAGACTTCCTTCTCTTCTCCACCTTCCATACCTCTTTATGAAACATGACCATCTCCTTTACTGCTGCAGCTCCAATAATATATTAATTTATGAAGTATGAAAAATGAGGTAGTTTTGAATTAACAAGGAGGGGAATGGTGCTTCACAGACAGCAGGATAATCAATCAATAATAACGAGTCGGCATATCCTCTTATTAAAAAGGAGGAAAAAATAATAGAATGGGTGGAGAGCAGCTCTTGGAAGAGGGGCAGGTGCGTCTTTTTAAAGACTTCATAATGCTCTGACCTTGATCTTTAGTGATAACAGCCTGTTCACCAGGACACAATTCTTTGAGGAAAATCCTCCCTCCAACCCCTGCTAGCCCCAAACCCAATAGTCTGTGGCAAAATGTCTTTTTATTTCATTCTTTTCCAAAGTGAAAAATAGAGGAATTCAGCACTACTCATTGAGTGAATTCTCATTTTTAAGAGAGTAGATTATCAGAGTCTGCAGGGCTCATGCTGCCACTCTGTTTCTGCCATATATGTACATCTGCCTCTCGTAGTGTAAATGTAGTAACTTGAATTTCAGTGCTGATGTGATCAATTCTGTGTAAAATGCTTTATTCCAAGCAGCACTGTGAATCCTGGAAGCCCTTGCATGGCTGTGTTAGCAGCAGTTTTTCTTTGGCATGGAGCTTGGCTGGGCTAGATCATAGGGAAACATTTCAGCACGTCTCAGAGTGCTTTGGCTACTGCAAAAAGAAGCCTTGAGTTCATTGCCCTTGACCCTATCCATCCTGAAATGCCTTTTTTCATTGTATACAGACAGACATTGCTGGACTCTGAAAGTAATGATAGGAATTTTCTAAGTGGTGCACAGGTGCACTTAGAGGAAATTCAGTTTTCATATAAATCTGGGGAATCAACACTTAGCCCATTCCATGGCAGGCCAACATGGCCCTTAAAAATGACTGCGAGAAAGCAACAAGCCTTATGAAGCAGCTGTGCTCAAAGATGTGAGAGGCAATGGAGTGGAGGCAATGAATGTAGTGCTCAGGACCTGGAAATGGGTGGAAAGATTGAGTCGACTTGGCAATTTTCTGACTTTTGGCAATTGATTCCTAAGACAAGGTGTCAGAGTTGTGCTGCAGATAAAACCTTTGTCCCCCTCTTCCAATTTCCTGTCCTCTTACACTAGTTTTTCAGGACACTGCAGTGACCAGGGCTCGTTTACGTGCGTAGGAGGATACAGAAAGGAAAGTATGTGATTTTTCCCAAGGCTGCGAGGTACTGGTGACCCTGTTGGAATGGGACATAGAGTCTGTGGTTCACAGTCACTGGGAGAGTTGCTGACCACCTCAGTGTGTAATCACAGACAAGACTTCTACCATAAACCCACACAGACTCTATCAGTGGGAGCTAATTTTGCAAATGTAATGGAAAATGTCAAAGCCAGTGAGCTGGTAGTTGTGAGTCCTGTTCCTGGGTCTTGAACCTTCCTATGTGTTAGAATCTCTGGCACCTGAGTTAGCATGTGGAGCTTGCAACCACAGTGGATAGCATAAAGCTACTGTGCAGAGCACTGCAATGCCATCGTGTTTTCTAACTTTAACCTTTATTTTTTGGGGGCCTCAGCCTTCTATTCAGAAAATGGATAGACCTTGTCCTACCTCCTCGGCTGCTGCCGGTAGGGGGATGTTAGGAAAAGAAGTATATTAGGGACAGTGAGGGACATGAGTAATAGATGCCAGATAAGTTAATTGAGATAGAGCATTAACGTCTGGATGTGAACATTGATAAAGCTGACTGTTGTCTATGTTCTCTCAACAATTTGACTAAAAAGCAGAAAAATAAAATGTGTAAGCAGTGGAGAAGCAATGATGCATTCAAAATTGTATTCAGGTTTAATGGCCTCAAGGGAGATAGATATTACAATTTCTATTTTTCTAAAGAGTCGTGAAACACTCTGTCCTCAAATGAATTAGACTGCTGTATATGGGCTGCAAAAGTTTACCTCCATGAGTAACTATCCATGCACATCTTTTTGTTTTCTGTAATGGGGCAACTACTGTGAGTAAACTTATTCCCACATGTAAAGTGTTCTCCCAAGTGAGACCTATAATCAGAGGAGTGTTTTTATATAAATGGTGTTCTCAGTTCCAGCAGCTGTGGTGCACACAACCTCTCCTTACTGATAACATTATTTTCTGTAACTATTTCTGCTTACACGGTAAGTTACCATAATGGTGAAAATTACTTTGCAGTTCTATGGAGAATAGCACAACCATGCATTTACACAAATAACATATAATTATAACAGTGAATGCTGCTTTTCTCTTTCTGTGCACAGTTTGGGATCAGAGCTGTTC
This sequence comes from Ardeotis arabs, assembly GCA_011801015.1. NCBI lineage: Eukaryota > Metazoa > Chordata > Aves > Otidiformes > Otididae > Ardeotis > Ardeotis arabs. Next base: position 19,673 of record JAAGAY010131838.1, read on the forward strand.
TGTGCTGCTAGGAAAAGCTGGTGACCATAAAACAGTCTGTCAGATGTTGCAGCAGTCAGGGATTTCCTGTGTAGAACTGGGAAAAGTAAAAAAGCATCATGCAGAGCTATGCCATGCAGAAATACCAGACTCAAGAGCAAAAGCATGATATAGATTGGAAGCTTTATGTTTCCCTTCTGGTGATCTGTTGTGTGTTTTTCCTGTGGAAGCACTGGTTGTTGCCTAAGGTTACCAGCCAGGATTCCTTCTGCTTCTGGTCCAGGCCCAGTCATAGAAGTGCTGGTCAAGCTGGATGTGTACAAAACCAGCCATAAGCGGTGATGCTTGTAACCCATTTGGCAGTTTGTACGGGGAAACTGTGCAGGAACATACTGTGGTATGGAAAAGCCTTTGACAAAATAGCTGAACGGCATGCAGCACCGAAGTGGCCTCAGGAAGGTGGGATTACTGTGGCAGAGGACTTCGCTCTGATGATCTGCGGGGAGCTGGAGAGTGTGCAGCTGTTACAAGAGTATAATGGGGTGGAATAACCTTGGGTAAACTCTGCCTTACTGTGACAATGAAAAGGTTTTACAACCAAGCATGTGGCTGTTGCCAATCAGTCACTCTTTGCCAGGTCAAACACATGCTTTTTGGATGGCTTCCATCCCCACTGGCACCTGAAATTTAACAAGCAAATGCTTGCTGTGCCTTGTAATTAAAAGTGAAAAGTACATGTGTCCAGTGCCAAAAAGACAAGAGAAAGCGGGGAGACATGTTGTTCTGACCTGCTTAGCAGTAAAACAAAGATGAGATGTTCTGCTTTGTTGGGTCTGGTACGATGGCTTATTCCACTTCCATGAATGCAAATTGGATCCAGCCTGGGATTTGGCATTGTAGGCAGGTTAGGATGGCAGCCTTAGAGTATCTGAGCTCTCTTCTCGGCTCTGATTTTGCCTAAGCCTTACAGCCATGATGTATTTTCATTTCCCACCTGCCAAAGAGGAGGGCAGAGTGGTTTTCCTTGAGGGCCTCTTGCTCTGTATCCAACTTAGCCTTGATTTGCTCCTGATCCTCGGGGCATCCTGCAAGGTGCATCTGTGCTCTTGTGCAGCTGCTGGAGGTAGCAATTAAATGAAGCACCCTCTCCATAGGGGATGGGGTATGTGAGCTTGGAATTCTGTGAAGTATTTTGTTTTGGTATGGCAGTTTATGGCAGGTATGGCTGCAATGCCAAGAGCCTGTTTTAATTTAGTACAAATCTGTACAATTAATTGTAGTTGTAGTGTGGATATAATTAAATATGAAAACCAAGAGAGATTGGAAAGATTAACCAGGGTGATTAACTGTAAACAAGCCTGGTGGGCTGTCCTCATGTGATGTGCTCTTACTAATTTTTTTTTTTTTTTTTCTCAGAGCTAATAGTGGAAGTACTGGGATAACATCTTTCCTATGGATTTTTAAACAGGTGTATGATAGATAATTATTCTTTTTGCCACCAAACTGCTCTGTCTCAAAGTCTTCCCAAAGTCTTTCTGGCATCTCCATCCTTTTTAATCTTTGCAAGAAGCAAATGAAAGAGTTACTGAGATGCTGTCATCTTAAATATGTATTCTTTCCTGACTGAGCCAACTGTACATAGCACATGCTGGGACTATATATTCCAATTGCATGTTTAGTGTCTGAGTGTAATACTGGTTTCTCATGCACATAGATTATTCATCCTCACAGGCCAGACTTATGTTCACTTGAACTACTGGTTCCAAGTTCTGACAAGACAAGGCACATACTGGGTTGCTTGTAGCTAAAATTCTTAGTTTTATTTCTGACAGTACCAGGATTCTGCTGAGAGGATTTTCAAGTTAACAGTGAGCCTGGGGCTTGTGTGCTTGATCCTGGTGGGGAGGGTGTACATTTTGGGAAGCAGATTTATGCTTGTGTGGTTTCTGATTGGTAAAATGGCCTTAATATCTATGCAGAATATTGTTGTGGTACTACTTAAAAAACTTAGGATGAAACTTGCACTCAATCTTGAAGATGGGCTGTCTGAATAAATACATAACAAGGGGACAGCAGATTAATTACATATGACATTTCTGAAGAGGATTTGATATTCATAAAAATGAACAAGCACCCCAGTGATGTCCTTTTTTGTGTTGCAGCATCACCAGAAGACCCTACTGGTTTAGGTTTAAAAACAAACAAACAAAAAAACCAAACCAAAACCCAACAATTTCCATTTTATACTTATATGCTTTCTAACTTGTAATGGTGCTCTTCTATATACCTTATAAAAAAAGATAAAACATTATGCAAAGAAGACATAGGACCTTCATGTAGCCTGAACAGCGTGATGTGCTCTGATCATTCTGTCAGTGCTGGAAAGATAGGGAACCCACAGATGGGATGCCCTTGAATTTAGTCTGAGATCTATGCTGTTTTCTCAAACCAACTTACTGGAGTACACAGCTGCAGTCTCCAGCACAGCTGGAGGAGTCTGTGGAGGAGGTCCCTGACAGGAGTTGGATGCTTACAGAAATAGCTGTTGACATCTGGAAAGTTCAGTGACAAGCAATGGGATTCTGCAGAGTGGAGGTTGGTTTGTAATTACAGAGAAGTCCTGATGGGAAGGAAGTTCTGGAGAGAGGTTAGCCTGAAGTGCCTGAAAAGTCTTGGGAGCACTATTTGGTTCTTTGGTCACAGTACATATAATGCAAACCCAATGCAAAAGTCACAGGAAGCTATTTCATTGCTCAATTTCTATGGGTGTCTGACTCATTTTTCATTATCCAATAATAAATACAGTAGTGAAAGTCACCTTTAACACTTAAAGATTGCTTGGATTTTATGGGATTGTATTGAAGTGAGTGCCAAGGTATAAAAGCCTTATGGTTGAGGTACTTTTATAACACATGCTCCATAAACCCTTATAAAGTGAGCGCAGTGCACTTCATCCTTTAAGATTACAGCATTATGGTTCTGAGAGATGGTGATCTGGTGCTATATTCATTAATTAAATCTGTTATTAATGTTACATTTCGGGCAATAAGAAGTGAAGTTACAAGAAGTTGAAACAGGGTAGGTCCAGACAATTTATCTCTCATGAAAGCGCAGTGCACCTTTACTGCTTGACTGATGCCCACAGGTTGTCCTTAATATTAAGGACGTTTTTGAGCCATCTAAAGCCAGAAGGAGCCCCACATCCGGGCTACTCTGTGACACAAGGGATTGCAATGAGTGTTTTCCTTTTGGGATACAAAGTTAGTAATTATGTGGCAGCTGTTGCCCTCTTCATGGCTGTCTTGTTTGGCTTCCCAGAGAGCAGATGACCCTCTCAGCATAGCTGTTGATCACTCACTAATGGAGTGGGTTGCTTTACTTGTATGTAAATAAATGAAATGTTTCTCTAGAGCAGATTTTTATCACTGCCATCTCCCATTTTTTCCTGTCTGACCAATATGCTGGTCTTGGTGACTGGAAAGTAGAGGTTGTCTCCCTTTTCCCCTGATTATTGCAGGAGTCAGTAGATCTACAGGACGGTGAGAAGACGTTTTTTAATGTCTTCTGTAAAAGTTTGTGTAAAGTTAAGGTGTGCTTTTTAAACTAGTGCAAATCATGCAAAGATATTTTTAGCTTGATGCTGATTTATATAGATATTAATTTGTGATAACTAGACAGTTACTTGTGACACCAGTATGTTTTTGTCTCAAGTTTGGGCTCATTTAATTGAACTGAAGTTTTTAAATTGAACTGACACGTGGTGAGGAAACGAGAAAAAAAGGATGAGGATTTTCGTTGCAATGAGTTGCATCTACCTTCCATGGGATTGGTGTAGAAGGGCTTCAGGTATGCTATATAGCTGTGGTCTAAGAGATAAAGGTTGTGTATGTACCTCCCATGGCATCCTTTAGCCTGCAGCACAAGTAAATTGTAGTAATGATGTAGGAGAGGAAGAATGAGAGGGGAATGAAAAACAAAATATTTGGCAGTGAAAAATTTCACATGGTCAAACATTTAATCTGAAATGCTTCAGCAGTAAAAAATTACTTTTCCTGTAAGAGATTTCCAAACTCTTCATATTCAACATACTTGTGATGAACTGATGTTGTGAAGGAAGAAAATTATTTTTGTATCTTTAAGCCTTTAAATGTCATTTGGTTTTGGTTTTTCAGTTTCAAAAGGAGAAAAGGACATCATAAGCCCAAACAAAGTAAAAAAGTGTTTGTATTGACATTTCAGCATAAATTGTTGAAAGTTTTTGGCTTTTTAAACTCAAAGCTAATATGGAATTTTGGGAAGTAGGCTTAACTCCAGAGGTCTTGAGGGACCATACAATCCTTTAAGTGTTTTAAATCAAAATGACAAAGCAAAAAAAAAAAAGCTTTTTTTTCTTTTTAAAATCAGATTTGTGTTTTATTGTTGTTGATGTAGGTGTAGCCTGGCTTTATGAAGGACCTAAAGTGCTTCTGAGTTGAGGGTCTAGTGGGGGGAGTCCAAAAAAAAAAAAATACAGCCTTTTCACGTGTAAGCTGAGCATATTTGATATGGAAATCAGTATGAAGCTGTGAACATGAAACCTTAAGTTTCTGTTTTTGCAGCAGTATTTTTGGTAGAACTACCTTTTCAGTTGCAGAAGAGGACAGCGTAGTGCTACAGAGCAAATTGCTAATACTTTGCTAAGGAACTGGGTTTCTTTCGTAGCTGTGGAGGCTTGGGTGATTTGTAGGTGGATTTTTTTTTAAACTGTTTTGTTTATTTCTTTTTAGAATAGCACTTTGTATAGGCAAATGAGAATGTGACTGGGACCTCTGAAAAGGACCGCTTATGAAAAGCTCATTAAAATTAAGAGGAAAATCAGAAGGCAGTACACAATGGTTTAATGCTATCTACTTATTTCTGGGAACAAAAGACATTTATTTTGAACCTGTCGTCTTTATTCATTTACTGGGGTGCTTCCTGCTAATGTGGCTCAGTGGTACTACTGCTACAGATATTGTACCTATGAAACTTCTCTGTGCTGATTTAAAGAGATGCGCTTTGGTAATTTACAATGAAAATTTATGTTGGTTGAGAAAAATAAAATGATTCAATGAAAACTAATATTAATATAAATGCCTTTTATGTGGCATGTTGTTTCATTTTTTTGGTCCAGAGGTAGTTTATTAAAAGTTTCAGCTGTGTATGAAACAGAGCTGTGTTGTGTTGGGATAACAGAACCAGGGAGCAAGAGCGGTGATAAAGCTTTTGAATCTGATGCTATGGATACAGGTACTATGATGGGGACGGGAGGTGAGGGTTGTTCTTGTGCCCTGGGTGCAGAAGAGGAAGGAATAGTGGTGATGCATCAAGCAGGCCTGCTAATGTGAGGGCAGAGCCATGAAGGGTACTGAGAGAAGAACTGACTGCCGAGCTATAGGGGAGTCTTTGGCATAACTGCAGTAGACATTCAGGCAGATACAAACTCAGGCTACCTGTAGCTCCAAGCCAGTAGAGTCTGGGCACGTTGCAGTGTTGCGCCCCTGTGAAGTGTGCTAGCTCCGTTACTGGTGTGGTTCAGTGTTCCAGATCACAGTTATCTTTTTGTGTCTGGCTAGCTTGGAGCAAAGGAAGAGTCTTGACTCATCCACCTGCACATAGCCTATGTGAAACCAATACTGAGGAAGGTGCTTTCATTAACCCGGTGACACACTTGGAATTTAAATCAGGGTAGCAGGAACTCAGATTCTCAGTTACAAATCCTGCCTTACTTTTTATTATATTAGCCCCATCATAGGCCATACTGTTTTAGTGGATTTTTGCTGTGATACGGTGTCATTTTCCTCCCTCCCCACTTCTGCATTTGTTTAGAGCTCCTTTAAGGACCCTACATGCTCCTCTTTACTCCAACTGGACTGCCACAAGTCCATGGGGCCGGATGAGATCCACCCGAGAGTGCTGAGGGAACTGGCGGAGGTGATAGCCGAGCCGCTTTCCATCATCTATCAGCGCTCCTCGTTGACTGGTGAGGTCCCGGAAGACTGGAGGATTGCCAATGTGACTCCCATTTACAAGAAAGGTTGTAAGGAGGATCTGGGGAACTACAGGCCTGTTAGCCTGACCTCGGTT
>JAAGAY010131839.1:0-49109 GCA_011801015.1 Ardeotis arabs
ATCAGTGGTACCTTACCAGAATTTTTTTTATATCTGTTTGCATTAATGTCAACACTGGCTTCTAAGCTTTTCTGCGGTTGGACATTTAAAGGGACAAAAGATCTTTTTATAGACAGTGCAACACGGTCAGTCACGCAACTGTAAAGACTCCAGCATAACCACGTGAATCCAGAGACGCAAGCACCATATCCACTTGGATAAATGCTATCATCTCTTCAGTCTTATGCCAGGAAAGCACGTGCCTGTCAGATACGTTTCGTTGTCTTTTAACTCTCCTGTCAGCAGAAGTGTCAGCTGTTTGTAAGTCCCCGTGTGTGAATGGCCTTCATATGAGCAGTTCTAATGTTTCTGCCTGTAGAAGCCATTTGCAGATGAAGTGGATTTGGACTGTACCTGCAGTCTGTGTCACAGGAGGAGGAAAACATCATACATCTTCCATCCAGGATGAAATAATGTTCTTCCTTCCCTCCAAGACATGGATAAAAGAAATTACATTAGCAACAACTCTCAAGAGAACTGCTTAAAAACAGGCTTCCTTTTTATTCCCCTGTAATTTTAGTCAATTCAGTATTTTCCAAAGAAACACTTAAAATTTTTCCCTCGTCTATCTTTAGAGAAAAGTAACCGGTTTCACCCTTCAAATAGAACATTCCCTTTTATAGACTTTCATTTAAAAGGAAATTTCTTAGGAAACTGCTGTTCTTTCAAAAGAACCTGTTACAAAAGCCAGTGTAAGACACAGGGAAAGACTTTTTTTCAGCATTCGTTTGCTGAGTTAGTCAGTTTTGGCGCTCCAGGTGCCTTGTTGGTCAGAGGGACTTCAGAAGATTCATTGCTTGAAGCAGGCCATGTTAGGCTGAGCCCTAAGCCCGTTAACAACCCCCGTGTTTTCCTCTCCCCGTTGTACACAACACAGCCAAGGAAGCTGGGCAGAGCGCCTTGAGCGCAGGCTGCGATGACAAACAGCACATCTGACTCATTGTTGATGTACCTCCATTACCCAGTGTGTCTAATGAGCTGATATTTTATGGGTATTTCCTAAGCACTGTAATATGAGTCCTACAGTTCCCCAGGCTGGAAGTTAGCCCGTCCTTCCCTAAACACAACGCAAGCTAGCACCACGCAGCGGTGTTTGGAAAAGTCTGGGTGGCTGCGGGGTGAGCGTGCAGCACGTAGATAAGCGTGGCATGGTGGAGCAGGGCAGAGCTTCGCTCCATGTCAGTACATGTGGGGAGGATGCGATGCGTGAGCAGAGCCCATTTCTGTTTCCATCTGCTCGCCAGCGCTGCCGGACTGACTCAGGCGCAGGAAGTATCTCTCTGGCGGGGAGGGGCGCAGGCCAGGGCAGCACGAACCGCCACAGCAAGATTAATGCTGATGACGACCCCATGGGGAATTTGATGGGGGAAGATGAGACATCAGCATTTGAGGAGAAACCTCCTCAGAAGGGATTTATCAGGCCTTTCCTGGTAATGTTTTGAACTGGGAATAAACCCAGTGGAAGTGTCCCGTCCTCCTCCTCTGTACCCATATCATGGGATCAGTCCCTTTGAGGGAGGACCCCAGAACAGCGGCAGGATCAGGGTCAGCCTCTTTTCCTGGCCAAGACAGAGACGACCTTTAAGCCACGATGTAGTGAAATTCCTGGAAGAAAAAAATGCCACTGACTCAGAGAAACAATTGGCCTCTGGCCCTCGGCTGCCTTTCGCACAGATACATCACAGCTCCCCTCCGAGCAGCTGCTTTGGATTCCCTGCAAGCTCCAGCCACAAGCAGGGGCCAGCAGGGAAGTTCAAGCATTAAATGATGCTTTTGACTCTTCATTGACCTGCGGAGCCGGATGATCTTCTAATAACCAGATTAGAGGCGCGTTACGTTTTTACATTAGGCAAGGGGAAAGACACCACACTCGGAGTTTCCTAAAATTAAAGTATGTAGAAACCAGGACCAGAATACCTTATCAGCCTGTCCAGACACACAGAGTAGCTCCAGGCTCCTGCTCTCCAGCTGAACTGCTGCATAACTCTTTGGGATGGCAGGAGGTGTAAGGATATTTCAATATCTACACTTGCACTGCCTTGCAGACATCTCACTGCCTGTGGACTAGAGACAGGATTAAAACCAGCTAGCAAAGAAGTATGGCAAGTTAAGAGGGAAAAGATTTGATGATATATGCCAAGCAGAGTGTTTGCCATATGAGCCTCAGCGGTGAGGTGTGTCAGTTTGCATCAGACCAGACTCATCCCTGACCGTGCAGTTAAATAGCCAAAAATAGCGCTGTGCATCTCAGCTAGTGAGACGGCTGCATCCATCCTGCTCCCATGCCAGGCTGCTGTGTCACATACCACATAGCTGCCACCTCTCTCAGGTTTGGGCAGAGGGATTTCCACTGCCGTTTGCAATTCATGCTCCTCGTGCTGCTTTTATAGCAGTGCCACGTGGTCCAGTTACGCCAGCTGGCAGGAGGAAATTCTGCAGGGCTGGAAGGCTGCAATCCTACCTGTGCTTTCTCTTTTCCATCCTCCTCCAAATCCTGGTTCTGATTTACAAACAATCCCTAATCCTTACGTATTTCTACAGTCACTTAACCAATTACTTTACCTGGCCACCTCTAGCTCTAATGTAAGTCGACTCCAAGGATGAAACAACTCCCAAACTTCTGCTTCCAAATGGTCAGGAAGCATTTCAATCTTTCTTTATTTGTATTCACTGAAAGAGCTGCCCATTTGCTCTAACATCCCTCTAAGAACCATGGCAAGACGAAAATCAACCCCATCACTCTCGTATAAAAGTGTGTGTGTCAAGCCAGAGAAAACCCTGCTCTCCGTGAGTATTCTCAGTGTTACTGAACAATGTATAGCTTCTAGATAGTACAGCTTATTTTTTGGCTATGGTGATAGAATGCTTCGAAAACAAACAACAAAGTGTCTGTATGCTGGAGGGGAATGAGATGAACAGCAAGTGTGGTTTGTACAGTAGGAAAGGGCAGTAATTGCAGTGCATCTACTGCAGCACAGATTTGGTATATGCAGGAGATCAAAATTGTTAGAAATGGGAGGTGTAAGCATATGGGGGAAAAAAAAATAGAGCTTAGGGCTGAAACCACAGTTGTTCAAACAAACCAGCTGATCATAGCCTCGGCTACACACACATGTGCAGGTGCAGACTGATCTCAGCCAGCATCTGTGGAAAATGTCACTTGGCCAAGGAGCGCGTCACGCAAAGGCAAAGGCTGCGTGCACACACGGAGCTGGCTGCTGGGAAAGGGTCCTCTCCGGTCTGCACTGCATGGTGCCCTCTTGAAAGGGCTATGTAAAGTGTTTGTTGTCCGGTAGTGCTGGGTCAGTTCAGGTATGGCAGAGCAGAGGGGCTCTGGCTGATGGCAGGGCTGCCCTGAGAGCTTGCGGAGGGGCAACGGCATGGGGAGTGCAGGGGCTGCGAGGCTGAGCCTGGAATAAACGCACGCAGCAGCACCTTCCTCGCCCTCCTGCTCCCCATTCCCATGCGGTCAACAATGCACAACCCCTTCCTTGCATCTGCTCACTGCCTGGTTGCGTAGAATCTACAGCCAAGATGTAGACGCCATTTTATGCATTGGTTTTGTCCTGCTTCTGCTATGATTGCAGGAGCTCTGGATAACCCTGAGATCAGGGAAAAAGAGAGAGAAAGTGCACTGGGTAAAAGCAACTGAGTTTATTCTACCTTTAGCATTTTGTAGAGTGAAAATCTTTTACCCAGGCTCCCTGTGACAAATGTTAGGTTGAAAAAAAGAACAGAAAAACATAGCAGAAGGAAAAGAGAAAAGGTGCTTTGCTCAAAGCACTAAAAATTCCAGCAATTAAAACAAAAATTATGCTCTTTTTTTTTTCTTTTATCAGTGTCTTCAGGCTTTTGGACAAAGCTCTGTGGTCCACGCTTGCTTCCTCTCTCCTTCCACGTTGTTTCGCCACAAGCCAGCTGTAATTGAGCTCGTGCTGTGGTCACTACTTGGAAAGCAGAGCATCCCATTGCAGCAGAGCCTTGGCTGGCAGCTGAGCAGACAGATTTACACATCCCAGACGTACAGGGTGCTTCCTCCACCTCGTGCAGGCAGTGTCGGAGAGGGTTTATAACCAGGATCAATCTTCCCCTTGCATTTCTTTCTCGATGCAGCTCAGTGGCAGCTTTCCTTATATGGATGGGTTTGAAAGCAGACGAAGAGATGTCCTTAATAATGCCAGTCCGTGGCAGCAGTGAAGGCCTCCAAAACCAAGTCTAGGGTTGGTACAGGAGAACCCTGGCACCCTACAACCCATGCAGCCGTGCTAAATCAGCGCTTGGCCCCAGAGCTTGCTCACGCCCACCGAGCAAGAGCGAGAGGTGCAACGCAAAATGGCTAAACCCACCCAAGAATCTCACAGCTTGCTTTTACCTGCCTTTTTTTTTTGTACCAGCTTTTACCCTGAGGACATTTAGGGTCAGGTAATAAATACAGTGCTCATCTGCTGCTGTAGGAAAATGACCACACGGGTTTGCAGGTGCTCAGCCACCAACCAGCCTGGTTTGCTGCTGCCCTTCAAAGAGCCACTGGTTCTTTGCTGGACGTGGTTTGAAACACTGCATGCCATTTCATTCACTCCATTTTCATGGCACCAAAGCAGACAGTTGAGGGTTTCTCAGTGTTTTCTAAATTTGTCGCTATGAGAATGCACAAAAATGCCCAAAACCCTTTTAAACTGCCAAAAATGCACAAGAAAAAAATATTTTCCACATCTCGGCTTTTCTCCATGTGGAAGAGTCTGCTTCAGCTGAGCTTAGAAGTGTCTGAGATAGTATTTGTTTTACTTAGTCTGGCAGTCTGATTTTTTTTGGTTTTGTAGATGTACTTTCTGAATGAATCTCTGGGCTTTTGTCAGATACGTTACTCTGACAGGGCAGGAACCGGGAAAAAATGTTGTCTTATGACTTTGGATCTGGACAAAGTCAGCGCAAGACACCAAGGTGCCTTTCTATACATGCATCAGCACTGTTTCATTAAAAATCAATGGAAAATTACAGCATGCCTGAAAACTCAGCAGTGTCCCAGCCACCGAAGAGAAACAACCCTGCCAGGCAGCTGTGGCCGAGGTGAGTGCTTGCCCCGCTGATGATCAAAATCAATTTCCAGTGGCAGCAACGTTTAGCCACTCTAATCTTGTTGTCAGGGAAATCAGCTCAAATAAGATATTGCAGGCACTCCTGCTTTTCAAAAGTGCACGTGGGCAACACGCCCTGTTCTCTGCTGCTCCGTGCACCTGCAAGAGCAAAGGACCCAGGACTGTCCCGCAGGGATGAGCGGGACACGATGGCCAGGCTCTGGGCATCACACCCAGGGCGACGCGCTGCCCGCAATGATGGCCAGACCCAAAGACTCCTCTTTTTTGAGACAAAGTCACAGACTAAGGCTGAGGGGTTTGTATCCTAGCTGCCCCCGGCCGCCGGCATGGCCCCGAAGAGCTGCGTCCCCTCTGTGCACCTTGTTTCCCTTGCCGTGAAACAGGAAATTTTTCTTTCTCCACCTTCATTGTTGGCGTGTTTGCTCTGCAGAGCCGGGTGGGCCTCTGTCCGCCTGTTTGCGCCGGCCTAATACAATGGAGTCATAATCCGAGGTGTTGCCATCGTAAAAATAGAAGTGGAGAACAATGTCTTCTTTAAAAACAAGGCATTTCATGTATCTCATTGTGTAAAATACGCTGCTTAAAATCCGTTCACCGTGCTAACCAGTAACTCAAATCAAAGGTGCAATGCATTTCATACTTGATAATCATTTGTGGGAAGTAGCTGTGGATTTTCTACCTTGATCCATTTCTCCTTTATTTGCAACTTTCTGTGATTTTTCTTCAAAGTCCCTTTCCTCTGAAGTCAGATGTGATCCCCATTAGTGACACTTTCATGTAGCTGAAGAAGTGTGTCAACATTTTCTGATACAGATTAAAGCTCAAGAAAACAAGGGGGAATGAACTGCTCGGTTCTCGGGAGAGCAGTGTGAAATAGAAAAAAATACCAGGCACGATTTTTAAAACAGTTTCTCAGAATGAACCTCTTTTAATAGCTGCGGATTTCAGTTGATTATTAAGCAAGTACAGCCTTAAATAAAACAAGATGGAAAATAAATAATATTTTTGCCAGATGAAAGAATAATTTGCAGAGATGTCAAATTTTATATTGCCTAATATTTATATTTTTTGAAGTATATGCTGCTATCCTGTATTTTGCTATGTTCCTTTCTCTCTTAAGGGAAGAAAGGAAATGTTATAAAAATAATCATTTCATCGTAAACTTCTGCTCTTCTGCAACTAGTGACCATTGCTTTTTAAGATCAAAACACTTTAACAGCAATTTACATAAAAATAGACACTGCTTCTTTTGAAATTAGTTCACTTTTTTCCCAGCTACAAGACTTATGATTGATGTTTCTCCCAACCAGAAGTAATTTTCTGAGCTCAGCAGAGCTGCCTGATGTTCACAAGGTGGAAGAAAAGGTGAATGAAACCTAATAATTCTTTTCAAGAGCAAATACAGTCTAAATGGAGTTATGGCTAAAAGGAATGCAAGACATTCCTGGAAATTCAACTGAATTAGAAGATTTTATTTGATTTTAAAATTGTATTCAGAATGGAACGATTAACAGAAAAATTAAATTAATTCTAACCTAAGAGGTAGAAGTTTAAAGAGCTTTGGTTAGAGCAGAAACTCCTTACAAATTTCTGTCGCTTGGAAAAGCTACACATTTCAGAACTGACTTTCATTGTAAATAAGGATAAAAGGTCAAAAATTACAAAATTTTCATAAGAGCAAACTTTCTCTAAATAAAATAGCAAATAAATTGATCCATTGGAAAAAACTCAACTATTTCACCTCAAAACTTTTAAATAAAAGTGGTGGTCGCACCTATCTGCACCAGCCTTAGGTTTAACGCATTTGCAACAACCTCAAAATATTTGACTGTATATTAAACCCTGTTTTCACCATCGTGAAAAGCATTCCATGGCAGCTGACAGCCCAGATCCGGGTACTTGTGTTTTGACACACTCCCTGTCCAGGCTGCCCTGCCACTGGCACCCATGGTGCCTCCCAGGCCTCTGGGGTCTGCGGGGCTGGATTCCCCTCGGGAAGTCCCTGGAGTCCCAGCTCACAGCACATCTGTTACCATTATGGCAGGGGAAACAGCTTTACATGAACTGGTTCAGGTCTTTTCGACAAAGGGAACAGTTCAGATCTGGGTCAGTTACTTGACATCATTTTGCATCATTTTTCCCAGTGGAAACATCTGAACTCTTCTGTTGAAAGCGACAGCTTCCTATGGAAACTTCTGATTCTCTTGAAATCACATTTTCTGACTGAAAATTCCTGTCCAGCTCTATATGGGAATTTGGATATATTTTTGCTGTCCAACAGACAAAATCCTCTGGCCTCAGCTCAGCCAGGCACTTAGCACCTCTTCTGTACTTCCAGCACTGGGCTGCAGCCAACGTGCAGCCTCTTGCTGTCCCGCAAGACCCAGTCTGCACTGAAAAGGCCACCCCATCGTCCCTGTGGTAGGAAGCACCCTTCGTGGATCACGCTCTGCCATACGAGCACAATCACACCTTAATAAAGGATAAGGGTCTCCTGTGCTCAGGTTTGCACTCGCCTTCTCTCCCTTTAGCGTGTGCCCACGCAAACACACAGAGGGTTAAGACCAGGCATTTCATCCTGCATCTGTTGCTTTTCCAACATCACAATCACTTCATTGTCTGCAGCGGCTGCCACGCTGGAAAGGAAAGTGAAAGGCTTCTCAGCTGGACTTAGGCAAAGCATTAACAGCATTTAAAACCTTTGTGGTGGCCAAGAAATAAAATAATTCCTAACTTTGGATTTTCTTATCAGAAAGTTTAAATATTTGCAAGGTTTTGGTTACGGTGTTTAACATTTCTGCTTCCTAAGTCATATAGGTTTGGAGCTGCTGCACAAATGTTTGGCTAATCTCTGCGAGCTGCAGGGTAAATAGCAGCTCAAGTTTGGTCCTGGGGCTAAGTACAATAGGCCTGATTCTGTTTCTGGGAACTGCAAAGCAGAGCTTCTGTCATGGTCTTCCTTGGGTTCAGAAACAGGTACTTTATTTTAAAGCCCTTTCAGGCAATGCATCACGGGGAAACATGCACGGGAAAAGCCAGCATTAAGGTCAAACTTAAACAAGATGCAGACAGAGCATCAGAGAGGCTGATGTTGGAAGGGGCCTCAAAACATTATTTAATCTTTCCCCTGCCCAAACCAAGAGTGACGGTATGTGAAATGTCAGCTATGGAAGCACTGGAGTTTAGAAAAACCTGAGCTCTCTTGCTTACCGTAGCGTGTCACGCAATGCCTGACACTGGAAACGGCCAGACTCAGTTCAGTGTGCCAAATGTGCCCCTGCCCCAGAGGCTCACAGGACCAGATGCTATTTTAAGCTACAGTTGCCGTAACTCTGGAACGAGGTCCGAGGCACCGCTCTGCTCACTGAGCTGGAGAGCAGATCCCATCACAGGTGTCTTGCTCTGGGACACAGACACATGTACCCCACAGGTACCCAAAACAGCTCGGCCCATCAGCAGCCACACCTTTGCACTAGGTAGAGCAGGCAGCTCAGGGCAGATCTGACCAGCTTGCCTGGCACCTGAACTTAAGGAATAGGACAGCCAGGCTCTTTGCACAGACGGCAGCCAAGCTAGTGGCTGCTTCCTGATTTGTGTTCCTGCACATCAGTCATATTCCCCTTCTGTATACCTCATAGATGAATATTTATTCTTTTCTAGCTTTGGCATCTGTACTTTTTGTTGAACACGCTGGTAGACAGAGAAGCCATTTTTCTCCCTGAATCATGTCCAGCAGCAGTAGGATGTACTGCAAGCAGTAGCATTAATGAATCTGCTGGGGTAGCTTCTCTCCCCCACACTGACCCAGCATCCAGGACAGGTCCATCGCAGCCCCACGGCCCTCACTCCTTGGCTGTTCTGCCACAATGACCAACGCTGGTTAATGTGGGGTGATACCGAGAACCAGCATGGCCAGCACAGACCATCTGCCCACGAGACCCCTTGGCCACTCTTAGCCAGGAACTCTTCAGGAACACAAGAAACAAAAGGTCTCCGATTTGTCAGCCTCAAAGTCCCCAAAGAATTCAATCCACTAAAGTTGTAGCTGCTGAAGATTAAAATGCTTTTGCTGAAGTCTCTTTCTCACCAAGCACCTGGGACCTCTGTCAAGTTCAGAGCATAGAGTCTTCTGCCAGTATAAGTCACTGTGATATAACTACTCCATCATCTGAAGATCCAGCCCACAGTGAGGACAACCTGTCCACTGAAGAGCAGAAATTTCAGGCCATTCCATCAGCATTATCTGTTCCCACTGCCAACTAACCTAGACCAAGGCACATCACCACAGTTTCTAGGAAGACATTGTTACAGCAAAGAGCCAATGCTGTTAGGCAGCACTGCCTCTCCAGAATGCTTTCCTCTCCCTTCCAGGCAAAAAAAAAAACCCAAACCCAGCTTTGATCCTCAAGCAGTGCAAGAAGAGATGTAGCAGAGACCTGCCTTAATGCCCCTCAACCATGCAGAGAGCCTTGTCCTCCCACACTTTAGAGTTATTCTGCGAAACACCCTGTGGATTGCCTAGACATATTTCAGTGAGATTTGTCTCGTTTTGCCACTAAGCTTCCATTTATTCTGATGCTATGTACCAAGTCTCGTGCTCCTTTGATAACCAGATGCTTGACATAACTTTGGAGATAGTCTTTCCCCTAGCACTCAGTTGCAGTTAGAGGAACGACTTATTGCCTTACATGGACAGAAGAAAGGAGCTAGGCAAACAGTCAAAGGCTCCCTTTATTCCCACTTTTTCTACTTGGAGTAAAATTCACACTCCTTGACCTGCTTACCATGACCTCAGCATCACTGTTAGGAGATCCCAAATACATCCTTCACAGAACTGGGTTTCAGTAAACAGTTGATTTAAAGAGCCTTGATTGACTTTATCTGTGTTAAAATAAACTGAAAATGCCATAGCATCTGGTCTTTTGTAGGTCAGGTCAGCATACACAGTTAAAATACTAATAAGATTACTATAATTATCAGTTTCTCTTTAATAAGCTCAAAGCTCTACGACCTTTGCTATTGACTTGAGCCCAACTCTAGATAAATATATTCCTAGCTACTCTGCTGCAGTGATAGAAGCTTTAAAAAGATTTAGAAGAGCTAAAAATATAGATGCAGATAATAATCTACATTCTGCCTTTCATTTTTGGGATAGGCTCACATTGCAGTCACAGACAAATTTTTTTTGTTCTTTCATTCATCTCAATGCTACAAACAATCACATGGTTTCAGGAAGGGCACTTACTCTCCATTGGGGTTAAGAAGATATCCAGTATTCTTCATTGTTTAGGAATTATCATAATATTTTTTAATAATATGTTCAGGTTCTATATATTACTTAATGTTACATTTGTTCGTCCAGTTAGCATTTGCTTGGATTTAGTGCTATTACTTTCAGTAAGGAGTAAAAAGACACTAAATTAGCTTATCATTGAAACACACACATCACAGTCTATTTGCCTGCAAATTTAGTGCAGTTTAGGCAGTTATTATTAGTTTCTAACCCAGGAGCAGAACTGCCTTCGACGGGGAGAGCTGATGATGCAGAGCGAGCTGAAATACTCAGGAAGCATCTCCCAGTCTGCTGCAGTGCACAGCCCTCTATTTAAGATGGAATTAAATTTAACAAAACACTCTCTTAGACACAATGTCAATTGTTCTTCAATTCCCCAAGCACTATAATCATGTTAGCCTTTTCCATCTAGCACAGTTTTGCACAATGCTGAGGTCCCAAGAGCTCCCTCAGGGCTGTGTTACTGGAGAAACTGGGCACAGCTTTCCTTGCAAACGGAGACCCCAAGGTTCCTTGGACTCTGCTATCGGCGAAGCTGAGTTTGTTCAAGGATTGATTAGCACAGCAATAACTCACTGAGATGCAGGGGAAATCCTCCAGTGCTGATTTTACAAACAATGAGGTCAATGATTCCGATAAATCAACTTCATTCATGCTGTCTCTAAATAAGTAATGTCCCAGACTGGGAAGAAGCTGGCTCGTGTTTTAGTGTTGTGCTTGTTCTGAAAGCTTTGGGAATTTCCATTCTCTTTCATCCATTTCTGGACCAGATTCATTCTGCTTGATCTCCCTAATCCACCTCCACTGCTTTTGTGTTCTTTGTCATGTAAGCTGGCCTATGCTGAAGTCTGACTTCTCAATGCATTTTGAGAGATTTACAACATTTCATATCAGCTGCTTGAAAAAAATGATTGGTGGACTGGCACATCTCTTCTGTTTGCTGTCTTTGCATAGCAAATACCCAGCTGTGAAGAGCTGTAGCCTTTTTCCTCTCAAGAAGCTAAAAAACGACATAGTACAAGTAATGAATCTTTCTATAGGACGACACTGTCTAGATGAGTCTTTTCCTGTTGCAGAATGGGACAATAGAGCTGTCATTTGGTGTCAGCCTGCTTCCCCAGTGCGGCTGCGATGCAAGTCGAGGTTGGACATTTTTGCACCAATTCCACTCAGATCCTCAAACCTGTATGGACGAGGCAGAGAGGAGGAGGTACCCCTTGCCACAAATGAGAAATAGGAGTTCAAGGCAAAGAGCAGTCCCTAGAGGCAGTGGAAAGATGTCTGGAAAGGAAATTTTGAAAAGTGTTTAGATATCGCTTCTCTGATGCTTCCAGAAGTACCTGAGATGTCCTACTGAAAAACCTTGTCTCTGCATAGTCAGTCCCAGACTTCCAAAAGTCTTTAACATTGACTTCCATGCCATGAGAGTGTGGCAGGACCGTGACTATTTGCCTCCCCTTCTGTGAGATGCCTTCCGTGAGCATTTGAGTTACAGTGTCCAGGTTTTCCATGCAACCACTGAGTTAACAAGAATATAATAAAAAGGCTTACAAACACAAAAGCCAAGGATGACTTGACTTTGGCCTTAGGAAAAGCATAAAGTACTGCGAGACTCATTAAATAATGAGAATAATCAACCAATGTGAGCTTTAGATCAGCCATTGAGGGATGACAGGTAGAAAAAGGAAAGTCATGTTACCTCTGGCTAGATCGTTAATGAAACCATTGCTAGACCACACTGTCTAGTCGCAGCGTCTGCTTGAAAAAGAATTTGGAAAAGAGCTACAAGAATGATATAAGAACAAGAAAATATGCCTTGTAGGAAGACACTAGATAAGCTATTTAGAGCAGAAAAAATGATGCTATGAATCCTATCTGGCTTTAAAATCACTAAATGTCTGTGGCCTAAAGACAAAGCAGTGAATTCCTCACCACCTCATTAGACCAAGAGCTACACTGAGTGAAATCAGCTGAATCCCAGCCCTGGAGGCCTCTCTGTGCTCCCACCACGGGGAGCAGACTGGAAATATTCTTCAGATATTGTAAATATCAGCTGGGCAGAAGTATTTGCTCAGCAGAACACAGATCTCATCCATTGATGGGGTGACAGAAAATGACAAGGTTTACTCAGAGCTCTCCTTTTGAAAAATGCTGGCTATCAGAGGCCTGTACAAGCTAGTGTTAGATGATTACAGGAGCAATTAAAGAAAGGCATTTAGTATAATTTACATCTAAAGTGCAGTATTTAGGCCCATTACAGGGCAAAATAGCATGCTTTTGATTTTCCTTTCAAAATGAATATAGCTGAGCTGTAGGAGGAGTCTGAGGTAGACAGTCAATTTGGCTGTAATCAAATCTTGTTTGTCATGAAGGAGAAAGTGAGGGAACATGCCATAAGTAACGTGTGACTCGATTTCCTGCAGATGACCCTCATGTGTGGAAACGGAGAAAGTCCCAGGCTTGAGTCATGAGGTACTTGCGGAGCCTGGGTGAGCCAGGGCTCCCGTAACACCAGCTCTTATCTGCCCTGGGTGTGTTGGCCACACAATGTTGTAGTATTGCATTCAGTCAAAGCAAAGGGAAGATTTCCAAGGAGGAACACTACAGGGATACTCTTCTAGCTAAAGTGGCAAACAGTCATTAGAGCTCAGCTGAGTTGATTGTCATTCACGGTCATGTCATGTCACGAACATGTCATCAAGGTCTTTCTTAGTATTTTTTTTACCAGCTTCCTTTGGTGCGTGCCAGACTGTAGCATCGCTAGGGCTTTCGTGTGCAGATTTCCTGATTGTTCCCAGCTTCAGTTGCAGCTGTGTAACATCTCCTGAAGACAGGTCCACAGCAGCTAAAACAAAGTTCCCCAGACATTGACCCAACCAAAATCAAAGCAGCATGTGAGAGATTAATCCCTGGCAGCCCTATCCCTATTTTCTTCACCTGTATCAGCCAAAGAAAGATATTTCTGAACACAGATATGACCCAAAGTAGGATTCATAAATGCACTTAAAGCACTTAGATGGTGCTACAAAAGCACACTGCCCACATTTACTTTGCTTTCCTGTTGAATATTCAAAGCTGCTATTTCTTAACTCTTAGCATATGTCATATCAGTTCACTTACTTAGATGCCTGGGAACCAAAGGGAATTAGGCACCTAAGTATCTTTGAAACATGTCTGAGTTTCAGTCCCTGGTTGAAATGCAACAGGGATCCTCACATTTTAGACACAGAGATCCTTATTCAGAAGCTATGCAGTATGAAAAGAAGACAATTTGTAAACAAGATTTTTAAAATCACTCTTCCTCAAACAAACTCCTACAGAAGACTCTTGTCCTGCCTGGAGTAAGCCCCAGAGAGTAGCAGACATCTGTGAAGAGGAGAGGGATTCCCAGTTCATTACGAAAGCTTTCACAAAACTACGTACAGGAAGGAAGGAAAATGTTACTCAGTACGCAAACGTATCATCAGTATCCCCAGGGATATGGGCTGCTGAGAGTACACCACGTTCGGTATATCGATTACTTCAGAGAAATCGTTCTGAAAGGTGCTAGAGGAAGGAACTTGAGGTCCGTGAGACACCCTGGCATGTGCTACAGGCCACAGACAATTCATTTGCTCTTGAAGATAACGGTCTGGATTTGAATCATGCCTTGCAAAGATGATTACTCTCTCGGGGGTGGAGTAAAGCCCCCTGAGGAAATCATTGACTGGTGGCCCCTCCTGAGGAGTTCAACTTAAACCTCAAACCTATGCAGAGGAAAGCACACACATACACAAAAAAAAAAAAAACCACAAAATAAACTCTTAATTGCAGGTGGACTCTATTCTGTATATTAATTATTTGACAATATTCTGGTAATGAACATGGAGGATTCTGGGAATGAATGGTTCTGGCATTGCTGACAGTGTTCTGATTTTATAGAATCATAGAATGGTTTGGGTTGGAAGAGACCTTTAAAGGCCATCCAGTCCAACCCCCCTGCAAGAAGCAGGGATGTCCCTCCCTGATCTCCAACCAGATAAGGTTGCTCAGAGCCCCATCCAGCCTGGCCTTGAATGTTTCCAGGGATGGGGCATCCAGCACTTCCCAGGGCAACCTGTTGCAGCAGATTTAGGGCATATTCTCAAGGGAGAAGGGGTATTAGCTTCTTCATATATTGGGAGACCTGAGGGCAAGGAGGTTCAGTTCTCACCTCCCTGGGAGCTGCTCTAGTCCTCCACGGTGATACTGTGGTTTCAGTCCCTCTGACCGAGTATGGAGCCATTCACCCATTATTTCACCAATAAGGTCTATGTTCCTTTGTGAATTTGAGTCCTTCCCTTTTCCAAATGTCCTATGCCTGATTAGGCTGCCCCAAGTCAAGGTAAAATATTTCACTCTACAACTGAAAGTTTGCTCAACTAGAAACTGGAAAAATAGATACATATGTGTATTTTATATAGAAAATACAGATGTGTGTGTGTGTGTGCATGCATATATGTATTTTAAAGAGAAAAGTACTGCTTTGTTTATTTCTGATTGCTAGTAAATAACCCTCCTTAGTATCTGCTCTGTATTTAACACTGATCTGAACCAGTTATGGTTTCCTGTAGAGCTTCACCCAACAAATATATGGAGGAACAATGAAGTTTGGTTTGAAGTAATGTTGTGAAACTGGGCACAAGCTGAAGCCAAGCATTTAAAACAGTATTGCTCCCTCTTGAGTGAGGCCTGTATGAACAAGCAGCTTCGGAAGTGGAAGAAAAGCTGCAAGGCACACGTGCAAAGAGATTTCTATCTAGAAATAAAAAAAAAAAATAATTGAAAAGTATCTACCTCCCTTAGACCAGTGAGAACCCAGAACTTCCCTCTAAACTCCACTGCAGCTGACCAAAAGCTGCTCTTTTGTCCATCTTCCTGATTTTACCCTCTTTCCCAGTTGGAAAAGAGACTTGAGCACTTCTACTACCAGTATGTCAACCTGAATTGCAGTTTTTCTTATACTGGTGACCATTAGTCTATGTTAAGTAACATTTATCAAGTACATATAATCCTAATAAACAGACAAATGTACAAACTCAATAGTCAGAGCTTGAAGGCAGTGCACAAGATGGCCCTTGTGAAAGTTTGAGGCTTGACACAGACTAATCTACCCAAAAAAATGAGAAAGCCTTTCCATCCAGGCAGGTGCTACCATCTCTGCTTGCTGTCATGCTCCTGGCATCTCTCTTGAAAGCAGCTGGACCTGAATTTGTTGGCAGGAATGCACTAGAATAAATAGATGACTTCTCCCATGTGGTATCACGCTAGACATTGCCTAAGCTATTGTGTATATTCTGGGTGGTGGTTTCACAGTCGTTCAGTTCTGCAAGCACTTCTTCACATAGACATGGAAAAATTCCCCACAATGTGCATATCCACTCTGCTGTGCCACCGCTAAGCTCGTCTGAGATATTGCATCCTAGTTTGGTGTCATACCAGAGACTTACGTGTTGCTTTGCGCTATTAATCAAACACAAGAGGTTCTGAGAGGGCAGCAGACAATTTATGTCCCTTTGCCCAGTGCAGACCGTGAACGTTGCTGTTGTGTGGCTGAAGGGCTCTTCCAAGGGTACAGTTCAGTCCCACAAAGTCGCCAGTTTGCTACGAGCAAATGAAACACAACGGGGGAAGAGTTCGGCAAAGACTGACTATTGACAGGTAGATCTGGGGCAACCTGGGCAACAAGAACACCAACAAAAATTGTCATATTGACCCCAGTAACACAAAATAACCCCTTATTTCAAAACAGAGCTCCCAGCTCAGACCAGTTCATGGTCCACACATCAGGTCCAGCCCACACAATAACTCCACCTAGCACTTTAGCATTCTGCTGTGGCCTTCAAGCAGGACAGCATGTTTCAGATCTCTGTGTTGAAGCCCATTAGCAAAACCTCCAGGCACACAGACCTACAACAAAGCCCTGGAGACGACCCAGAATAGTTACTCAAACTCTAGCAAGTAATACCACTTAATTTATGATCTAATTAACAATTTAGAAGCAGTGTTTCACACATCCTGCACTTGCTTAAAACCACCCAGTAAAAGGAGGAAAACGTCTGCCTCGTCGCATCGTCTGATGCAACACAGACTGGAGCCAAATGAGAACCACGACTGTGCAAGTATCCAGACACATTTTATTGCAATCCTCGCTGCACTTGGTGTTAAAGGCCATGCCATTTCAGTGCTTAATCCATTTATCAATATGGCCAGTAAATGGCAAGGAGAGTTTGTATTTATCTTGTTACTCCAAGACTGCTTGTAAAGCCTAGTTCACAAGCCCATAAAGGAGCCTGCATTACCCCCAGTGACTGGTAAGGAATTCCTGGCTTCCCATAGGCTTCCCATAGGCCACTGAGAGAACAGGAAAAGAGAGTAACAGGGTAAGTAAAAGTAAGCTGAGATAAAGCCAAAAGTAAGGCCTACAAATCTAGCAGAGCAATCTCAGCTCGTAAATACGACCTACCAAGTGGACATGCTGAACAGCCTTTTGCCTCACAGAGATGGACTGATAAATGCTTAGTATAAAAATACCATGATGTTTTCACAGACAAAAGCCATTTATTTTGACATCTGTTTTGCCTGCATGAAAGTATGGTGGAAATTTCAGCACCAATACATTAATCTGGATATCTCTGTTTCAAGAGCCGGTGATTATCTGAATTGTCAGTGTGAGTCATTTGGTCCCCTCTGCATTCAGAGCCAGGAATCCAAAGACAGCACTTTGCCTCTTGCTGAAGTTTAGCCAACAAGACAGTTTTGTTGGGGTGGTAGCTGTAAACTTAGAGAGGTGATGTGGGCAAGAAGGATTTCTTCTGATGATGAGATAGTTTAGAACAATTGATAAGAAGGAAGGAAATACAAAGGTTGATAGGGAAAAGAAAAAGGAAAAAGGAAAACAAAGAAAAAAAGACTGGTGCCAGGACCCATGAGAGGCAGGATGCTATAGGGAGAATTAAAATGTGATGTGCAACCTGAGTAGACTCAGGGTGTATTTTTCCAAAAGCCCTTGCATTTCTTAGCCCTTTTATATGTGAAGGGTAATGGCAGGACACCACCAGCCTCTTTATTCCCCCTCAGCATTTCCCAGAGGTCACCAAGAGTCAAATTGAACTGTACAAACTCTCAATAACTCTTCCATGTATGGCTCCACAGACCTATTGCAAAATATCCACCATGACTTCATGGACCACAAAGCACAGATACCAGTTTAGGAGCTGTTGCAGTGTATCCTTCTGGCAAAGCAGAGTGCAGGAGAGATGGACTGGACCTCTATCCAAACACCTTATCTCCAAACTGTATTAACTACTGCAACAAGACAGCAATTTGTATCTGCACCAGGGCTTTTTGCCAGTGTAGCTCTGCCAGTCAGATGTCACCAAGAGATGGGCCAGCAAAGCTTCACAGCAGCCTGAGCTCAGGCAGAGTAAATTTCAGCGTGACTTTAAAGTTTCTAAAAGCCTGGAGATCTGAGCTGATTCTTCGCAAGCAGAACTTGGCTTGGTTTGCGTGCACTCAGGGTTAGCCAGCATGAGAGGCAAGGCTGGATAACTGTGTCAGTACTGACATGGCAAATGGCTCTTCATATTCATCATACACATCACATCACTTGCACCTCCATGCACCCCATGGCCACACAGTTGCCATACGAGCATCCCGCTTTGGAGGTGCTCTGCAGACTCCATATATACTCAGCCAAGGACTGACAGCACAACAGATGTCCGCCTGCAGTCCCAAATGCCACCCTGGCCAGCTGAGCACTGCATGGCTAATGCATCACAGCTGGAAAATTGCCTTCAGCTGGAGAGTACATCTTCCCACAGTCAGTCCTTGAGCAGGGTAAAATCAACAGAATGGGTGTGGTTCCTGCAGTTCTTGGCATATGGGCAGGTTGAAGCCTGGGCAAGGTTGCAACTGGAAAAAAACCTCCCACCTCCCAGCTGCCTCCAGTAAGCTGTGCAGGACCACCTGTGGCCACTGCTCCTGAGAAGGGAGCTAAGAAAAGCAAGTGTGTTGTCAGTAGACTTAGACAGTTCATCCCTCTACGGGAACATTTTGAGACTCTCTATACCACAAAAAAAAATTAAAACACAGAGCTCTGAGGAGGTTTAGTTCAAATTATTTTTCAAGTCAGGTTGAAGGAAGGGGATGGGGCATCTGGGCAGTCTCCTGTCAGCATCGGTACCCATCTCCCCACCTTGTTAGCTCTTCCCTGAGCTCTTCCACCCATGGACATCCATGCTCAACAGCTAGCCCATTTTGAATTCCCCTGAGAGCTGCACTGTGTACGAGTCACCTCCTGATCCAAGGGGCAGGAGGAGGGTTCTCAGCCCCTTTCCCATCTCCTCTTTCCCCTGCACATCACAAGGCAGCCCCAGCAACGGGTGAGTGCAGCCCCTCCCACTCTCACCAGCAAGCCTGCTCCTTGCTGAGCCTTTGTCCTTTCAGGATGTCAGTTTTGTTCTGTTTATATGCTAGCAAAACTACCATGTTGCTTTGCAAGCAAGTAAAGCTGCTGAATAATCAGTCCATCCAGCCACACTGACAGATACTTCAAGTCTAAGAGATTTCAAACAGGAAATTGTTCCCCAGTGCAGGAGCTATTAAATTCTATAAGCTGGTAGGTGCTTTTCTCCTACAAAACTCTTATCACTTAAAAAAAAAAAAAAAAAAAATCAGTAAGAACCTGTGTGGTGCTTTCAAGCCTTCTTTTTGCCGAAATTAACTATCAATCTTTCCCAGCCCTCATTAATCGCAAGTGGTAATTGGCCGATAGGGACCAGTCCTAGCTCCCCATCACCCCAGCCATAGCTCTACCTTCATTCCAGTTGTTCGCCCTCGTGCTTAAAAAAGTAATAGTCCATGGGCTGTGAGAATATCATTATTCTGAGCAACTTTCCTGATGAATGTTTAAAGTCTTCCTGTTGACTAATGGGTGGAACTGGATTCCCCCCGCTTTCTTTCCAGTTGAGTAGTAATGATTTAAGCAGATTAACTGGTTAACTAAATGTCATTAACACAGATCATATCCTTTGTACAAAATAACTGATTACAGAGATCAGCTAATAATGTGGTTCATCCAAAGGCAACGAGAAAATAAGTTCATCCATGTCAGTGGGCTCAAAATGAAGTTCAAAGTGAATTCTGCTAAAGGAGTAAAGATGCTGAGGGTGATCAATAAATTAAGCCATGCGTTCCTTCATGTGCAACAGAATCTGTTCAACATCCCTGTGAATATTAGCGCTCCTCTTCTTCCCCATCCTTTGAGGCATCCACCACAGAACTCCATATATGAAGCACGACCACTTGACCTGTGATTGCATGACACACGACAGGATGGGTTGCCCAAGAGGCAGCACACCTCCAGTGAGGCCCACTGACCATCAGCCCCTGCTGAATGCTTCATAATTTCACAGCCTGGAACAAATAACATAATTTTTTAAATCCCTCAATGATCCATGACAAACCAACCCAAACGCAGGGATGGTGAAGCAGGAATTCTGTGCTTTCAAGTCCTTGCACCTTATGGGGTGCAGAGACAGGACCAAATGTCCTGTGGTCTCTGGGTGGCTGATAGAAGTGATGTGCTCACCTCTCTTATAGAAACATAGAATAGTTAGGGGTGGAAGGGACCTTTAAAGGCCATCTAGTCTTGGCTGGCTGTGAAGAAATAAGAGCTTGGCATAAAGCATTTGCTTCTGTTGTGACTTTAGGTTGCCTTCAATTTGAGTTGAATAGATGTGCTTGGTTTAGGATGCACATCGTAAGACGTGCTAATGTGTCTATCACAAGCATCTATTGGCATTTTAGGATTAAAACACATAAAAATGAGGCCACTGACTTGTGCATAAACATCCCTTGTTTCTCTTTTCCAGTAACTGTGACTGTGGGAGGACAGCAGCACTTGCTGGGACTTTATGACACTGCCGGGCAGGTAAATGATGCAAAATATTTATCATTTTCCTTTAGCATTGTTTGTTTGTTACTACTGGGGTTTGTTGTTTGTGCTGTTTGTGGGAGTTTTTTTTACAAATATTAATGACAAGTTGTGAGTTGTAATTGTTGAACCACTGACTTTCTTTTTGTTTTCGACAGAGATTGCATTCTGGTTCAGTAATAAAACACACACAAATACACTCATCCCTAAGACTGAATTTTGTCTAAGCAAAAACTAAAGCCTGATGAGGCTGTTCAGCCTCCCATATATCCATCTCCTACTGTAAATATGGCATTTCGTATAAAGTCAGTATTTTCTTACATTTACCACATGGTGGCATTGAAGACACAGAGAACAATTCCCATTTCCAAGATCAGAAAATGAGTCTAGTACAGCACCAGTCTATCAGTCACCACCTATTTACTTTTTAAATGGTAACCCAGCCAGACTGGCATCCATCCCAACATCCTTCTCCCAGAACAGGGGTGTCCATTACAGGAGAGCCTGTACCCCGTGCTTACTGACATGTAGAGTGATTTTACTGTTTCCACTGCCCACAGTCTGGTACAATGTGCTTGCACAAAAAGTTTGACAAAGAGCTCTGGTCTGTGGGCTGATTTCAACCCCTGGGGAAGAGGGGAGAGTATTTCTCCCTGCCTTGCTCTGCCAGTAGAAGGGCAGAGAAGGGTACACGGAGCAACACATTTTCGTGGTGAAATTTCCCTCTCCCACCTCCAAATGCCAGCGACTGGCAGAATAAGGAAAGGACCACAGTCTGCACAGGAACCTTGCAGAAAATCACCTACTGAGAGGGGAGGGAGCAGGTCCCAGGTCCCTCCCAGCCTGGGAAGATTGGAATCCACATCATCCAGCTCCTCCAGTCGGAGCTGGCACTGGAGGCAGCAGGAGAGGAAAGCAGATTTGGGAACCTGTTTTATTACGTGGGACCCAGCAGCTCTGGATGCTGGGCTTTGCTTCCGCTTTTTGGCTGTGCTTTTTTTGGCCGTGACTGACTGCTATGAAATGTATGAACAATGCAGGAGGAGGCCCTCCTGCCTGCAGAAGGCCACTTATTACAGAATATACAGAGAGGTCAAAAACCGCATCAGAACAGTCACTTCCCGAAAAATCTGCATTTAGCAGGACTGGGGCTTCTATGCTTTGGGTTTAATTTTATTCCTATCACGTGTCTTTAGGCAGCAACAGTTGCTTCATAGCTAGCTTGTGGGTCCACCCAGCCTTTCTATTTACTTGATGCAAAATATGACCCAAGTCCTTGTCCCATGTTCAATGAAAGTTCAATTTTCTATTCTGCACTCACAAACGCAGAGATCAGAGCGTGTCTGGTGCAATCTGGCTGCACTGCAACCTTTTGCAAACAAGACTGGAGTTGTATTCCATTCTCAGTCAGATTTCACCCAGTGCCTTAATATTTCTACTTGTTTTACTGGGCTGACATTTCCACCTGCCACCCATTTCCTCAGCAAGACATCCTCTTATTTGTCCTCCTGAGCCAGAAGAAACACTAATCTGTCTCTTTGACAAACTTCATCCCACCATCCATTCCTTCACAGTAATTTTTGTCATCTCCCGCTTCAAACTGGCCAGAACACCACCTGCCTCCAAGCACCATTTCTAACTCATCAGCCTCATTTCCCTTTCAGACCTTGGTCCAGAGGATGTGGCCATCGAGTGAAAACTCAGAGCATGAATCACTTCTTGATGACTAGGTTGTATCTCCATGGAGGCTGAGAGGATGATGCTTCCCACATGCTCAAGCTATAACTGACAGATGATCTGGGTTGTTTCCTCTCGCCTTCTCCTTGTGTTGTGTGGCTTTCCAAAGGCATCAGAGTGAAGTCATAGCCAAAAATAGCTCTTGACATTACGATGCTGTAAAACACATGCTAATGAAATAATAATTGGAAAAATGTACTCTTGCAGCAGGACCCTCTGTCAGCCTGAAGGGAGAGTTGGCAGGGACCCCGGAGCTGGGGTATCTGGTTTTCTGCACCCCTGGCACAAACAGTCCTAGGAGGAAAAAAAAAAAAATGGTCTTTTTTCCCCAGGCTGGACTCAGGTGCAGAGTGCTTTAACAGGCTGACGTAGCAGGGAGCGTACGTGAGATCGGCATGGCAGTAACATATAAAAAGCAAATTTTGCTCTACTTTCTGGGCTCGGACACTGCAAGGCTGCTGGCGGTGAAAGAGCAGGGAGGGAGTAATGATGGTGGACGCCTCCCAGCCCCGGCAAGTCACAGGCAGGTAACTCAGCGAGGCCAGGTCTGGCACTGGCATTTCCATGCCAAACCAGTGGCCAGGCAGTGTAACTGGGAGGCCTTGCGCTCCCTAAATATCAGGCAAACAGGCAGCAAAATGAGCACGAGCCAGGGAAGTAAATTAATAAATAGATAAGAAATGAATAAATTAATAAATGAATGGATGATCAGCTACAGCCCAAGCCCTTGAGGACTCATGTCCCTAGATGTCACTACCTGCACCATCTCTGGGTATGCCCCATGCCCGTGCAAATGTTCAGTCCCTTTTTGACTCTGCTTGCTTCACTTCAACAACCGTCTCTGAACGAGAAATGATCCCAATGTCTCGTATCTCATAACGGTCCATTGCAAAGTTTTATAGCTAGGTACAGAGACAGAGCCCTTGTTTGATGTGGTCTGGAGGCTCCTGCCAGCCCACAGACAGGATGCAGAGCAGGTATGGGAGCTCCCATGAAGTCTTACTCAAGCTCCCGCGCACCCTGATGAGAGACGAGACCTCCGTTAAGTGATGTGCGGCTGTCCCTCCTTACATTTTGTATAGTGCTCTGTGCTGCTAATGCACCCGGAACGCTCTTCCTGAAAAAAAGGATTTTCTAGGGGCTGCAAAGCAAAAATTCCATGAAATGCATGCTCCTGTAGCTGTCACCACCAGGCAGAGTGCTCCTGGGTTTTAGTTTGCCATTTTAATGGTACAGTAAGTTCCAGCCTCTCTAAATATGCACATCTGGAATACTGAAACTGGTTATATTTAGCCAATTTCCAAAAACTCCTAAATCGTGATTTCTTGAGGGCCTGCTGCCACCACGTGGCTGTTTCATGAGACTGATTTGCAGGAATTAAACTAAAAACACAGAAAAGGCCTTGGCCAAGCACCTAATATCAGCCCATGTTGACTGGCATAAACATACTTAGTCTCAGATTTGATGTTCTGGTTTAAAATAACGTTCGATAATCAGACCAGGCCTTGCTAACCCACAGCATCCACATAAAACTCATCTGTCTCTATAATGCAATTGCTTCTTTGCCACCATGACCTCGGCATCCACTTTGCCTCTATTAACTCATCTGCTGGGAGCTGGGTGTCATCTTCAGAGCCTCGTGTAAATCCCCTCCCACTGAATTTGCTTCTTTGTGGCCCCTATCACTGATGTTCCCATAAACATCTCTGAGGTTTTTTCCTGCCATTCCCTGAATGTGGAGAATCCACTCTTTCTTGGGGGCTGGTATGTCCAAGCACCTCCTCTTGTCTCATAAATCCTTCTTCAGATCAATACTTTCTATGGCACCGGAAAGACATAGGTCACTTGACAAATGCTCTGGCTTTATCCCAGATACCATGGCTGTGGGGCTGGAGAGTAACTGGGAGTTTACTCTTCTTGTTGAAGTGGGTTTGGGACAATGAACATTCAGCTAGACAAAACAAAACATTTTGTTTGTGGCTTAGGATGTTTTCTTTTTAATGAGACAGAGCTAAATTTGGTCTCATACTTCCTTTTAGAATAAATAATTAAGATTTTTTTTTTGTTTTGAAAATGTTGGAGTAGACTCTTTTTACATAATCCATCAGTATTTTTGGAAACTAGCGTTCATTCAGAAGTAGTCTGGGTCATCTTATCACTGCATACTCAGTGAATAAAAGACTTCGGAAAGAAGATTGACCAGACTCCATTCGTAATTAAGCCTTCTCACTTGTTGACCCAACCAAAGCAAGACAGAAGCAAGGTTGAATTAGGACACCATCTAACCTGGGCACACAGTGAGATAGTCCTGCATCAATTTCTCTTGCAGGACAGACAGCAGCTTCCATTGCTCCTGCCCCTAATGGGGGTTTTCCCTCCCTACACAGTAATAACCAAAAGCGACCACACTGCAGAGGTTTGAGGTTTGCCCAGATGGCAGAAGCTAAAGACCTAGGTGTCAGTCAGGCTTGACAGCAACATGTATTATCATTTCCCACACTCCAACTTTGTGTTCCTTTCCCCTTTTTTAATTCTGGACCCACAAAAAAAAGTCTTCAGAACAAGTGTATTCCCTCTAAAAGCATCTGGTTTGTTGCACTGAGATGTTTTCTAACAGGTTTCACTGAAAAGTACCCACCAGACATGGCTGTGTATGCTCTCACTATCAGAAAGAGCCAACATATTCCTTTCACACAGCTTGCAAAACCTCTGCTCACTCTCAACATCTCAAGTCTGAGAGCAGACCTAAATTCTTCCTTGAAACTCAGCTATCAAAGCCAGCTCATGACATAACACAGCTGCGCTGTGAGCTGTTTGAAAATTCGCCCTCTTTACAGCTAGCCTATAGAGAAAACACCTCTCCTTCCCCAGTCCAGGGCCTGTGGAAACACTAAACCACTCCTAGTGATTTACACAGCCACTACAGGCTGGGTTTGATCTGCTTTGTGCTTTCAAGAAGAGCATCTTCTGCTGACTGACACATTGCTGCGTGCCGTACAAGACTGTGATGGTACCAAAGAGCCTGGAGATCCTATTTGTTATCTATGGTCGTCTATAACACCTAGTGGGGAATTGAAAGCCCATAATACTACAGAAAAGTCCCTAGAGATCAGCAAATATTATCTAGCTGTGACATTCAAATAATACTTCTCAGGATGATATCTCATTGCCAGAGGGCTGAGGCCGGTACCTGCAGCCTCAAGATCAATTTTTATCAGACCACCAGTGACAGCTGCTGTTTAGCATTACCCTCTACCCCAGCATCACCATGGGTAATACACATAAAAACACACACAAAATGTGTTAGCTCATTTGGGTAAAGATGCTGACAAAACAGCACCCCTGGACCATGAGGGGTGGTTTCCCCCTCAGCAGCTCCCCAGATGTTGTAAGTGTTCATGAGATGGAGGGACAGTGGTGAGCAGTTCATCAGGAGCCAACGTGATGCCTCCATCTGCAGTTATCCCCCACCCCATAACACACTTGCTATGTTCCCCCCCTGGCAGGAGGACTACAACCAGCTGAGACCCCTGTCCTACCCCAACACAGACGTGTTCTTGATCTGCTTCTCGGTGGTGAACCCTGCCTCGTACCACAATGTCCAGGAGGAGTGGGTGCCTGAACTGAAGGTCTGCATGCCCAACGTGCCTTACGTCCTCATAGGAACACAGGTAATGCTTCTCCTGGGCACTGCTGGTTATCGCGGGCATCTTCAGAGCGAGGGGGTCCCCAGGGGTGGCTGGAGGCTGAGCTCCATGGAAAGGTTTCCTATTTAACTTCTTATGTGAAATGCAGACAGACTTTCCCATTAGAGGAAAACTTGTGAACTGGGAAACCAACATGCATATATCCCATCATGCTAGTCATGACTGGCAAAACTCATCCCATCTTTTTATTCAGATGTCTATTAATGTGGCAACAAGACATAAATACCTATAGGGAGAAAAGATTTCTGACAGGCCTTTAGAGACAGAAAAGAAAACATGAAAGTCTGTGGTTAGAAGCAGAAGCCAAACTTCAAACTAAATTTTAAGAATGGGAATAATTAACCAAATGACTTAGAGACATGGGAAGGAAACAACCTCCCTCATGCTTTACATCAACATTGCAATTAGTGACTCATCATCCTGCCTGTGTTATAGTGGAGGTTAGACTAAATCATCAAACCACTTTATTTTGGCCTTAAAATCTATTATCTATCAATCAAATAAAAATGCCTTAAATACAGGTTTGCTTCCAAGACACGGAGTGGCTACAGGCTGTGAGAAGTAGGGATACGAGTCTGGAAAATGTCCGCACACTGAACAGTAACCTAAGCCAAGTTAGAGAAACACATCAAATTCTGGTCAAAACCAAAATCTTCATGCCATACAAAAGCCCAATCGTTCAAACATTGGCTTTGCTTTCCACACTGGAATAATCTAAAACACTCCTTTTAAAATAAAAGTATTGCCCTTTGGATCACACACTCCAAAAATGGATGGGTTTGAAATGCCAGAATGCTTCACTTTGATGTTTTCCATGGAAATAAAGGATTTTGTTCCAAGTCAGTCAGACTGAGCTGCGTCTGTCCAGGTATTTTATAGGTGATGCAGTGCAGGGTCACAGCAGCCTCCCCTTCCAGCGTGGCTGAGGCTTTCACTGACACTTTCCAAAATGCATTGTGAGAGCCATCAAGAACTGCATCTTTATTGTACCACAGCTATCTGAGCTGTGGCCCAGTGAGCAGAGAGAAGTAATGAATGCAAAACAGAAATTTTTTTTAAAAAAAAAAAAGAAAATATATGTGCCATTCATTTCTGAAGTATTCTCTGAAGCTGGGGGGACAGATGCCCTCATGTGAAGACATGACTGTGGGTTTGTAAAGCTATGTATATCTGTCTCAAGAATTACAGCAAGGTGGTGCTGAGCACAGCATTTGTCTATTTTCTGTTAGATTGATCTCCGGGATGATCCCAAAACTTTGGCTCGGCTGCTTTACATGAAGGAGAAACCACTCACCTATGAGCACGGAGTGAAGCTAGCGAAGGAGGTAACAGCTTTTTCTGAGGTGCCGTGAAGTCAATTGATGATAACTTTCCATTTGGTTTGTTCCATTCAAGGCGAACTCCTTTGGGGCGCGTTGGCTGGTCCCAGCCAGAGCTCAAAGCCGCTATTCGAACAGGCTGGAACAGACAGGTTGTGGCTCCTGAGGCTGCTGTTTTGCTGCGATACCCAATTCAGCTCTAAGCAAAACAGCAAGGCACATAGGGCAGCAGGTGGCAAATGGACAGCAAACAGATTTTACTGCCTACTTTACCTAAGTCAAGTGTTTCTTGATCAGGCTTCTGCCAGAAGGTGCACGTGGCAAACCCAAAGGTTTCTGTACTATTGCACTCTTCTCCTGGGAAGGTCGGGGGATGAAAGCTGTCCCCAAGCCCTGAAGTGTGGACAGCTGGACCTCAGTCATTTTCACCTTATATGCTGCAGGTGCTGCCAGTGAAAGCATCCATTAGCAGAAAAACCTGAGTAAGCAACAAGTTTGCTGAATGAGCTGAGGCTGCTTCCCCAGGCCATTGTGTGTGTTTGTGGGCATAGCAGCACCATCTCAAGACTCCCATCTCAAGACAGAATCATAGAATCACAGAATGGTTTGGGTTGGAAGGGACCTTCAAAGGCCATCCAGTCCAACCCCTCTGCAAGGAGCAGGGACATCTTCAACCAGATGAGGTTGCTCAGAGCCCCATCCAACCTGGCCTTGAATGTTTCCAGGGATGGGGCATCCACCACCTCTCTGAGCAACCTGTGCCAACGTTTCACCAACCTCATTGTAAAAATTTTTTTCCTTACATCAGACCTGAATCTACCTCCTTCTAATTTAAAACCATTGCCCCTCATCCTATCACAACAGGCCCTGCTGAAGAGTTTCTCCCCGTCTTTCCTATAAGCCCCCTTTAGATACTGGAAGGTCACTATAAGGTCTGCCCGGAGCCTTCTCGTCTCCAGGCTAAACAGCCCCAACTCTCTCAGCCTGTCCTCATAAGAGAGGTGCTCCAGATGATGATTCCCAGTTCCCAGAAGCCAGCTGGAAGCTCTCCCCAAGGCTGCAGCTCCCTGGTGTTGCAGGAGGCAGGAGACAGGGGTGACAGGTCAGGGGAAAAGAGCCAAGTATATGAAGGGGCTATCGACCCAGAATCTCCTTGAATCCCTACACAGCTTCACAGACAGGAGGCCAAGCTCCTGGTCCAGCACTCAAACACAGGAGCAGCCCCCTCTCTCTCTCTGGAGGGTCATGCAGGGAATGCCTGCTCCCCATTAACGCCCTGTGGTGAGATACTGCTGTTGATGCTCATCCTTGCTCCCTCGCTCAGGATGGCCACCTGAGCTTGTCCCTTAATCCCATAGGCAGCCAGATGCAAAACAGAGCAAAGACCTGACTCCCGTCTAAAGGACTGGGCTTCCCTCTGTGGCAGAACGTGCATCCGTGTAGAATGATGCTGGAACAGGGTCTCTCTGTCTCTCACAGCAGTGAGTACTCATGTTTTCTCTCTCCTCTTTCAGATCGGAGCACAGTGCTATCTGGAGTGCTCAGCCCTCACACAGAAAGGCCTTAAGACTGTCTTCGATGAAGCCATCCTGACCATTTTCCACCCCAAGAAGAAGAAGAAGCGTTGTGCAAAGTGCCACAGCTGCTGCACCCTTGTGTGAAGTCACTTGGAAAAAAAAGCGAGATGAGTTCAACAAAACCAAGCAGGTTAGAAAGGCAACGAAGGTCACATGCAACTGAAACGAGGAACATGACCAGAAAGGGGTCCTTCTTACCCAAATATAGGAGCCCTCTGTTCTGTGAAACCTCCAAGCTGTATCACACTAGGCCAACTCATGTCTATGTGCTTCCCTAACCCTCCAGAGTTGTAGACGGTCTGTTCCCACTGCTGCAGACTGCACGGAGCCAACAGAACCCAGGATGCCTGCTCCTGCTTGACTCCTCACTTTAGGAATAAGGTGAAGGTGGCTTGTGGAAAAACAAAGAACTAAAGGTGGTAAAAGAAACAAGAGAAACTCCATTTGTGGCCTTAAAGAAGAATTGATCAAAATTAGGGATTTGCAGTACTTAGGAATTGAATTTGGATTGACTGAAAGCACATGGAGATCTGTGGAAATCTAATATGTAAGATATACACTATAGCTAGGATGTACTTTTAAATTACTTTTCTTTTATAAGACTCGCTAATTCAGGATATACTTTAGTATGTTCCAACCACATGGAAGCAAAGGTGGAGTAATTCCAGTTTGATTTCACTTGACGGTGAAACTTCACGGTGTTAGGATGTTGCTGCACCCAAGCTATCAAAATGGATCAACGTTTACCTCCAGACTTAAGGAATGTTCTTACAACAAAAAAAAAATGCAAATAACTGTGTTTTTACAGCGGAATGTTCAGGCTGAGCCATGTTTCCATAAGCTGGGAAAGGAAGAACAGAGTTGTAGCATTAATGTACTGAAACAAAGAAATTCTGCCACCAAAGAATATTGCCCTGGACATGAAATAGCAGCGTGGAACAATCTCCCTTCCAAACTGAGAACGTGAACGAGACACATTGCCATGGTAACTGAAAATTTACCTTATAGATCAGCCGGATTCATGCATCTCACCAAGCAGACAAAAATAGCAAAAACCAAAAAGCCAAAGGTCATACTGACTTCAAGTGCTTTACGGTGATCCAATTGCCTTAAGATATTTTTTTTTTTTAACAGAGAAGCTTATGTAAAAAAACTCATCAAAGTGGAGCTGTAAATATGTTGATTTATTGTAGTCTCCCTCCTCCCATCCATTACTTCCTTCTTTGCTCCTGTTTTTCCATCTTCCTTACTGTGAGTGCTGTTTAAGTCGCAGCGTGGGTGCAGTCCTCGGGAGTGAACTTTCACACCAGCAGCCGATGATGGGCTGCAGCCGACAGCACAGAGATGGGAAGTCCGGACCTTAAGGGAAGGGTGGCTGCCTGTTAGCTCTCTTTGCTGTGGAAGGTGTGCGTTTTCACTAGAGCCTCTCCAGGGAGCCTGTACTTCTGCACATCACAGCAACGCAGACACTCAGAGGTGAACTTGAAGGGCATCTTGTTACTTGCACCTGCCTCTGGGTACCCTGCCAATGCCACGGGACTGTCTCCTTACGGATTTCATTCCCCAAGCAGAAAATCACAGTGCCAGCAAATACAGATTTGAAGACCTCTGATGTAACTCCGTGCAAAAGCAGTGTCTGTAGTCAGCGTTTCCAGAAGTGCTAGGAGCAGTAAGGTGATGCGCGCTCCCAGCATGGGGACACGTGCCCCACATCCCCTCGTGCCCCGCTCCAGGGCTCTGCCAGCCCGCTCCTCTCCAGAAGCACAGCAGCGTGGGTGAGTACACATGTGCAACTGGAAAAACACTTGTGATCAGTGGTGAGTTATTGACCTGGTGTTACTTGGGGCAGTTCACAACTTCAGCAGGACCGCAGGAACTGCACCCTCGGCACGGAGAAGGGAACACGCATGATGCAGTGCCCAGTCCTGCAGTCCCTGAGATGGATGGATCCAAGCTTCTCTTTTAGCACAAATTCAATTTACCATGCACCCCTACAGAGACCAGATCCGACACTCCAAAATATTTCCAGGTTGAAATCAACAGCAGTGACAAAAGTGATCAAATTTGAGGCAGATGCCTTGTTGCTGTGACCTGGCAGGGTTTCACTCAGCATCTTGGGTCAAAACAAAGCTGTGCTAAATCAAAGACAGACAGAAGAAAGTTTTCCTCACTGCTGGCATTCTTTGTACGTGTTTTATATTCAGTGTGATTATGTCCCAGCTACTTGCTTCGAATGGACCAGCTGGTAAAGCACAGCTCTGAGCAAGGACAGCGCTGAAGCCGGGTGAAGGAGTTAGTGTCATGCCGCAGAGGCTGCGTTGCCATCCCCGTGCGTGGCAGTGACTGTTCGCACCCCTGGGACACCGGCGATCAGCTGAACTATAACATGGAAAAAGGTGTTAGGGGAGTCTGAGAAAATCTAGGAATTGATTAAATAAAGAAATAGTTAATGCTTGTTGGCTTTCAACATGACTAAGAGTCCACTGAAACAAACAAAAAAAAAGCTTTCAAGAGATTTCAGAGAAAAACAGCTTCATCGTGCTGCCATTTTCTTCAGTGAAAATAAAATAGGATGATTACTTTGTTTTAGCTGATTTAAGTTGCTGTAGAGCGCTAGCCTATGTACAAGTCTCTGGTTAGAGTAAGTGGAGTCTGTTTTAGCTGAAGTGCAATGCAAACACTCAGACTGGAGCTACCAGATATTCTTAGAGCTTCACAAAATACCGAGGAAAGAGAAATCCAGACTGACAGATGAGCTTATCATAAAATAATGAGCACACTGGAAAAGTGCAATATGGCATTCCCGGCATGCAGCAGAGAAAGCCACAAATAATCAAATGATGTTTTTGTGTGCCACTGAATATCAGGGGTGCTTATTGATACTAATGGGATGGCACAGGATAAGTGTATAAAGTAAAAAATCAAATAGGAAATTGTAGCGTTAACGTAACTGCAGTGGTTTGAGGAAAATTAACTAAAAAACATATGGTGGTGTAGAAGATAAAGTGTTACTCTCCTAACGTATTCAGCTGCGGCACCCTGCACAAATCATTGCATAGCAGCGAAAGCAGATAGAAAAGTATTAATATACATACAGAAAATGTTAAGACTAACCAGGGGTTTATTTGCACTCAGAAAGCCAAGCATATTAAGTTTGTGAGGCAGCAAAATTTCAAGTTTTTCAAGCTCATTGTGACCAAAATTTGGCATCTGGGGGCTGCAAGGGAGGGAGAGTGGTCACAATCCACTGAGAAATGGCCTCTGCACTCCATTTATTTTTAATTCCTCTGCCAACTAAAATAAATGTTTTAAAAATAGCCACGGTTAATGCAGGTCCCATAAACATTATTCCTGTGTTAGGTTATGTACACACACTTACCCATGCAATATGGCACTTTTACTCAAGGATCTGCCCTGTTACACTATTATTTTGGGGAGGCAGGAACAGCACAGGCCAATAGGCTTTAGAAAAGAATTGTAGGCAGATGTAAGGAGACCCATGGACTATCTGGCAAGTCATACCTCATACCTTTTCTAAAAGCCAACAGATGGTGTGTGAACAGGCAGCAAAGCTTATTTTCAGAAATATCAAAACACCAGACACAGTGCAAGCACAGGCATAAAGCAACAGATACAAACTTGGAGTTATTTTCAAGCACCATTAGTAACAAGAAAAGAAAATCAATAAATGATTGCCAGGTGAAAGGAGATGGGTTTTCTTGCTATAAGATGAGCTGGAAATCAGACCCCGATTTCACCTTCAAAGGAACACAGTTAGAAGAGTTGTAAAGGTTAGAAACCATCCCAGGAACCTATTTGATAGTGTCCTCTTAATGCAACGGATGTCAAAACCTTTCCTGACAGAGCTGCCTTTGCTAATAGTCTGCCATCATTTCAAAAGCACTCACAGCTTACAAGAAATCTGCTAGATCCTGTAAAACCCATCTCCTTTGGCCTCTTCTGAAACCTTAATGTTCTACCGGAGTGGTTAACCTGAAATTGTCATTTCAAACAGAGCTCCCAAGGGGTTTTAATGCAAAATCCTGCGAGGACATATCAGCGATATTAGGTATTAGAGAGATAACTCAAGATACAGAGAGCTGTTATCACATTAAAACAACATACAGATGCCTCTGCCCTTCAGAGCACTGCTAAAACACCAGGCCAGTGGAACTGAGGCAATCCTGTGCTGTATCACCACTTCCAGCACGACCCGAAGGAGGTCCCACAAAGAATTCCACAGTTTGTCCTGTGCCTCCCAGAGCTCAGAAGAGTTGGGGAGAATGCAGAAACAAGGCTCCAACCCCATGCAGATCCATCCAGGAGCACGTGTTTGACTAGGTATAAGTCCTCTGTATTTATATCCTCCAGGAGTGGTAGGAAGCAGTTTCAAGATGAACTCCCCTGGTTGTCCTATGTGCCAAATGCTCCAAGACCATCTCTCTCTGCGTTATAAATATCTACTGTTACAGTAGTACATAGCTTATGAAGAACAACCAATTACAAGCTCTTGTCTTGCATTGCCTTGAATTAGGCGTGATGTGAATCTTTCCCTCAACTTCCACGCACATTGGGCCTGACGCTAATCTTCTTCACCATCAACATGCTGGGAGACAGCCTGACACGAAGGGTTAGTGTGGCCAAGAAAGGAAGATCTTTTTGCGGGTGGGAACACCAGGATTCACTCAGAGTCCAGTATGGCAATCAAAACAATCATTTCAGCAACTGTCATTGGTATTTCTCACCTTTTTTCTCTTTTAAACCACTCTTCAGTTCAAAATAAGCACAGACTTAAATATAGCGCTGCATCTTAATATGTAATAAAGTTATTCCACATACTTTTGTTAAGAATCTAGATTTTGGCAGTCTTCCTTATACTGAAGAGCATCTTACTTGACAAGGAATTGTCTCCAGCTTTCTCTTCTCTCATTCAATCACAATGATACTTCCCATATAAATGTGAGAGGTTGACTATGACCATTGGTGACCTGCCCTTGTAGTTAGCGTATAACAAAAACTCTTCTAGCTGCTCTAGTATTGGTGAATAGCAAAAAACAGTGATTTCCCATTCACTGCATGCTGTATGAATCACCTGGTGTTCTGTCATGCTCAGCACCATGAGCTGTCTGGTATCTGCCATCTCCAAGGAAGCGTGGTAAAGAAGAGTCAAGAAATGAGCTGGGAAAGGAAACAAGCCTTCGGCATGCTGCTACACAAACCAGGCAGGAATCTCTCAGAAACAATCACTGCAATGCAACTCTAGGCAAGTGGCTAAAAACTCACCCCAAGGGTGGGAAAATCACTGTAGCAAACAGAGAGCAATAGGGAACAAACATTTCACTACCAGTGACTGTCTGTTGACCAAGATACATGAGCTTCACTTCCTATTGACAGCAAGCTGTCAAGATCTCATCCAAGATATTGTTCCAAGACTCAAGAGACCCAATTTGAGAACCCTTTACGGAAGATTGGAAAAGGTTCCAGAAGTTCTTGCAGACAATTTCTATCACTGCCTCCCCTCATCACACCCAGCCTCATACACAGCAAGTGATACAGTGGCCAATTACACCGACGATATGTGTCTGGCAGATGTATTTTCACCACACAAGCTGCCATGTCCTTACAAAAATGTCCCTCTAATTCAGACCTGAAAGATGCTCATTTGCTCACATAGCTTGCTTACAGTCCATGACCTTTTCCGTAGCTTTTTTTTCCCCAGTGGCACAGCGAATATTTCTTGATTCACTCTACTGAACCTTCATCTGGATTAAAAATAAATTGCCATGGCATCAGTCTGTCTCAAGCCAGGCTTGTTTCAAAGCACATTTGCCTTCTCCAGCGAAGCAATCAACATATGCTCGCATTGGCCCAGGGACCGTATTTTCAATAAACAGGTAGAATGCAAGAATGTGGCTGCACATGCCTTCCTCCCTGTATGTTCCTTTTCCCTGAAGAGGATTTGTAATGTGTTTTACCCTACATTTAAAAAAAAAAAAAATCCGGAAATTACAGAACATTTTCTTGGTTCACAACTCTATAGGACTAGAGGAGCATCTGCTGTGACAGGAGGTGAGCGTGGAGCAATCTATGTCAGATACCTTCTAGATACACTTGAGCTCCAGGTAAAAATGAAGACAAATCTCAACTATAAATGTTTATTTTCCTCTTAGTGAACAAAAATCCTCTGAAAGCAGGAAGAAGCCTCCCACTGATTTCAGCAGTGGCTTGTGATGTCCTCTGTCTTCACCTATCAAAACAAAATGCAAATAGAAATATTTTTGCATTGAAAATTGGGACAAAAACATCGATCAGAAATAATGAATGCAATAGAATAGCGTCCACACTTCTGCTTTGGGGGAGAGCTGCAAAATCAGGGCCCAGAGCCACAATTAGTCAGTTTGATCCAAAACTCAAATTTCATTTCAAGATGTTAAGGGGACATCCATAACTAGGATGAAAAAAAAATCTTCAAATTCTCTTTTCTTTGTTTCAATTAAAGCTTTCAGAAACACGTGAACAAGAATATCTTTTTCCTGGGCAGTCCCAGGAACCCCACCACAACAGCAAGAAGAGTCAGAAGCTCACTGTAAGAGGAAAATGAGCTCACAAACTCATATATCACAGAGCAACAAGCAAAAATCATATGAATTGTTGTCAATGGTGAAAAATTTCTTTAACTTTGAAAATATGCTAACCAAAGTAACTCTGAGCATGATCTCCACCCCTCCTTCCAGCATGTGCAGAGCACAATGCAGTGTTTGGCTGCTTCTTCTCAGTATAATTTTAGGGTGGGATTTTCAAAGATGCTGTATGTTGGCTTCAACTCAATTCTCGTGAAGACAATGGAGAATTTAAATGGGCTCCACACATGACTAATGTGGAAAGTATTTCGGAGCCTTTACGTTTCCTCCTTTTCTGCCCGTTATTGTGGCTGACCAAGCTCTGAGCACACAGATACACTGAGCCAGGTCCAAGAATCTTTTATACCTTTTGGCTGCTGGTTGTGGACTCCTGAAAGAAGTTAGGCATCTGGAGACTTTGCTGACCTGATCTTTAGCTTGAGCTCTGGAGACTGGATTTGTAACTCCTCGTTTCAACCACTACTGAGGCTCAAGATGAAAATGATTAATGGTGTAATATTCAAGGCAAACGGGTATCTTTGCTGAGTTTGACACTGCACTCATTGCTGTCACTTAATTTCATCTCATCCTATTCAGGATGCCAGATTTAATTTTGCGTTTCGTTTTGCCAAAGATCCGTTTGAGCTCTTGCTAATATGAACTCTGTTGAATTTTGACTTTGATGGGAGGTTAACGAATTTAGAGTAAACAGTTGTCACCAGCCTACAGTTTCTAGATCTTCCAACGTAACAGTTATTTGTACTGATAACATGTAGAAATTTTTGTCTGATATCTGTCAAAGTAGTTTGGGTGTAAGCCATATCCGTGGTGTGACTTTCATGTCGTCTCTCCCAACACTTTTCCCCAAAATAGGCAGCTGTTCTGCATTGCAGAACTGGAAGGCACTGAACTGCCTTGCCAGTATGGAGTAAATGAGCCCAGATTTTCCCCAAACTTGTACATATCAATTCATTAATAAGCAATAACATAAAGCAATGTAAGAGGGGAAAGACACTGGCAAAGTCTTCTTCACTCATGACCAGAAGGGATCTAGGGTGATGAGCCCAGGCTGCCAGGTGGGAAATGCTGCAGAGCAAGGCACAGCATGGTGTCCATGCTGCCCCAGTACGTATGGCATGAGCCTGGCAAAAGGGCTTGGAGGTGCCTCCACGGAGTCACTCCAGGATACCTGGGGCTGAGTAGCACCTTGAGACTGGGAGGGCTTCAGAGAGGAGCAGAGAGATGGACCTGACCGTCCTCAAGTGCAAGGATAACTGAATCCAGTTTCACCTGTTATGATGTTGAAGCACTTGTCAAATACAAGCATTTCACTGCAAAAAGCTTCCCTGCTCCCCTGAGAACCCAAAGACAATGAAATTTCTTTCTTTTTGCCTAGTACTTCAGCAATACTTAAAGTAACAGTGCAACAAGTTATTCTAACTTGTGTTTGTTTGTGAAGCAGATGTAATGACCTCAGCACAAATCAGGACCTAACACATCATCAGTCAGTTCTTAGCAGGTTAAGAAAAAGTGCTTTACTTGATGTGAGTAACTGAATTTTTCTCTCTTAGAAGTTGCTGTGTGCAATATCGCTGGAGTTTGGGGCTGGTAAAACCAAAGGATGAGTACTAAAACATTACGTCTGACTTTTGAGTGGCATGTATTTTTTCAAACATTAACCAAATCTTCAAAATTCAAAGCAATAAAATTTCAAACCAAGGAAATTCAGTTTTCCAGCAATTATGTTTTGCATAGTTTAAAAATCATGTAAACAGTATTAGTCTCCTATTTACAGCACATGATTCTGTACTCTTTTGCTTATCCTCTTTTAAACATGTAATTATTGTATATTGTAACTGCACATTAATATAGTCTATTGTACATAGTTTATTTTAACAGAATAAATGTATGACAAAGTATTTTGACAGCATCATTCTAAGAAGGTGTGGTGGTCTGTTTATTTTCCCAGATGCTAACCATGTGCACCTTGCAGGACATTTCAGGCAGGAAAAGCCCATACTAACACACAGGACCGCTTTTGGATGGTCCTGGAACTGCCTCCACCGTCCAGTGTCCGCAGCAAACAATCAAACAGGAGGTGACACCACAGAGGTTTGCTCCTCTAGGGCATGCTCCTCTTGGGGACCTGCTGCCTAACCAAACCATGTGCAGCCTGGAGCATGGGAAGGTGGAGATGCGGGTCCCACAGGTCTGGCTCCCTCAGGCACTCAGCCTTCAGCTCGCTCTGGTCCCAGGGTATCCCTCAGTGACTGGCTTGGAGATATTCAGTCTCCCATCTTCCACCAATATTAAGGTTTTGATTGGTTGCTCTTTCATATATAATTTATTTTTTTATTATTTAATAAGGGGTTCCTGTCATTACTGTCTGTGGTCTCCACTGCGATACCACAGCACCATAAAAGGATTTTTTTTCTCCTTTGAATGAATATTTAAAGTGTTTTGGGGAGATGCCAGTGTGCAGCAGCCTCGTAGGCACTGGAGCTCTCTTGGCAGAGCAGCTAGGAAAAGCGTTAGCCACGTGCTGGGAGTTTTGAGGGGAGTTTGTTACGCCCTGACAACCCTAACACATGGGTACCAAAACCCTCTGACAATCCCTTGCTGATGGCAAGGAAGATGGTGAGCTGTGTAACCTGCAGCCCAGAAGAGAGGGCAGGGAGAGGCTGGAGCAAAAGCTAAATGCTTGAAGGGCTGAAGAAGTTATGTGAGGAAAAACAGTCCTCAAATGCTGGGCTGGAGTCCAGACTCTCTGGCTCCAGTCTTCCAGGGATGCAGTGCAGTGATGTGGATCTTGTTTAAAAAATTTCAAAAAGCAAATCAAAAAACACAGATAGTGCCTTTGTTACCCACCTTTTCAATCCCATTGATTGCAAGACCAGAAGTAATCCCATTGATCAACTAGTCTGGTCTTCAAATTAAGACCATAAATCCCACCATTCCTGAACAATGTACCTAATACTGACTGGGCTAAAGCAACTTTTGCCAGAGAAAGGCTCTTTTTGTGTTCCCGCAGCTTGTGAGCCTCAATGGGCTTCACCAGCCCCTGCCTGGGGCACCAGCTCGCAGAGCAGTAACGAAAGGTGGCAGGGTCTGTTTCTAATGAAAGGGCACTGCAGCCCAAATCCCTGGCTGCTAAAAAAGGATACGCCCCCAGAGGAGCCAGGACAACTCAAGAGGGCACAGCATGTGGCCTGGAATATGTCTCGTTCACCTGCCCTGGGAGGATGCTAGTATCAGTCACCGGATTCTCCACCGCCA
This sequence comes from Ardeotis arabs, assembly GCA_011801015.1. Lineage (NCBI taxonomy): Eukaryota > Metazoa > Chordata > Aves > Otidiformes > Otididae > Ardeotis > Ardeotis arabs. The sequence goes on from JAAGAY010131839.1 coordinate 38,620, forward strand.
TACTTTGTCCAGGAAGAAGCAGCATGGAGGACCTGCACGTCTGGGGTTAAGGACAAGGCACAGAATGCATCCTCCAGAGTAGAAATTTCCTAAACCACCCCCTGGGAAAGCCGGGCGGGGATAGCTGGGGAAGGACACCTCTACACAGCCCTGGTGCTTTCACATTTCCCTGAGTATCCGCTGCCGGATACCATCAGCAGCAGGATATCGGGTGCAACAGCCCTTTGCTCCGACCCAGGGTGGCAGTTCCTACATTTTCATGTGAGTACAATGAGAGCAGGAGGGAGCTGCCTGTCCCGTCCCTCAAAGAGAAATCCAGTCAATGCAGGAAACACGTCTGCGAGGAGGCTTCCTGCCCTCCCTCTCACTGTAACTCAGGTTTGAAGATGGAGTAAAAAAAATCCTGACTTCTGACATGGTCAGTCTGGCCAGGCACAGGAGTGAGGGAAGCTGAACCTCAAGACCCAGTGGACTTTTGCAGCCATCATATGACAGGAAAGTATTGCCAAAAAACAAAGCACTGCAGGACTGTGATGATTGCTGTTAAGGTTAAAAGAGCAACAACAAACCTGAGAAAATAAATTGAGTGCTGTGCAGGACACAGATATGACTCATCACAAGGGACCTTACAGCCGATCCACTCCAAAACACACCGGGGAGAAAAAAAATCATCTGTACCATCACTCCCAGTGTCCGGAACGGAAACTGAGGCACAAAGAAACCCACTCATTTGCCCCTCCTCACCTGGCGTGGTTATGGCAAAGCCAAGTACAGTCCCCTACTTGCACAGTCATGCCTTCTCCATACCTGCACCTTCTCCTTTCTGAGCTGGTAGATGCAGCCGTCTCCCTTCTTGCAGAAAGCCTTTCACTGCAGCAGGGGTTTCAAGCTGGGGCCGCAGGACTGTGGACAGTTCAACGCCGAGGCTTTGGGAAGCAGCATCTCTCTGGGTATGCTTTGCTCCCTGCTTTGCAAGTACAACTCTCCCAGGGAAGTCAAGTTTCCCTTATACATGTGGAGCAAAATTTCTTTCCCTTGCTTTTAGGTAGGGAGAGTCATGCCAGATTAAATGTGCAGTGGCAAACAACACTTTTAAGAGGTTCAAGTTGCAGTCGATGAGGACTTTTGTCTGATGCTGGTGGTCAGTGTCTGGGTGAAGGGGACAACCAATGTGCTACAAAACAAACAGTGAGGGTTTTCATGGGAGAGATAATGTGTGAGATGTGACAGCCTCCATGACAACCATTCCTTGCAAAGTTCTGCACCAAAGACAGAAGGGCTGTTTAACTGCTTTGGATGAGTGGGCAGGTGGGATTTAAGGAGCATTAAAATGTCCCCAGAGAGATGAAGGTGGCCGGGAAGGGGCTTCTCATACTATGAATTGTGTGGGCTGTTTTGACTGCCTGCAAATTCTGAGCAGGACATAACATCCTAGCTGCAGCATAAAGGACATGAAAGCCAAAAACCTGTTGGCAAGAATTGGTGGGAATTCAACAGAGTGAAGACCTTGTAGTGTAAGACCTTCTGGAAAAATGCCCCAGATTTGCAATTACCAACCGCAGGAGTGAAGTTGGCTCCTTGAAACTCACTGTGGTGTTCCCACTTGTGGGAACCCACAGAGCTGGACAAAGTGGGAGGTGCGCTGGATTGGTGGGCTCTGGCCTTGGCTGTGCTTTTGTCACCCACAGCAAATCCACAGCATCTCCGTTCACTTTTGCTCTCCTCCTCAAAAGACCATCTAGAAGTGCTAGCTTGGTTTCAGTCAATACATCCTTCCCACTCTCCCTCTTCCGCCTCCCAGTCTGGCTGCTACTCCATCAGTCAAAACCCTCCTTCACATCTTCACTTCCTCTGAACGCTTGCTGAGATTTCAACTGTCTCACCATATCTGCGTACAGCCCATATTTCCTCTTGGCGGCAAAGGAAGGGAGTTTGCAGCTTTCTAACCCTACTTTGAATCCCAAGACGACAGCACAACCAGACTTCATGAGAGAAAACCAGCGAAGGAAATGATTCACATCAGTACCAAGGAGACGTTTTGCAGGTGTTCTGGGAAAGAGTTTGCAGGACTTTATACGTATTCTACATGAGAAACCTCTATGCATAAATAAAAAGGGACACATTGCTTTAAATTGCTTTCCTACTACCATTTTGAGGTTTATTAAGGGCACAAGATAATTTGCAGGTTTCCCACTACAGCTGTGATGCCACTTAGAACAATAAAAAGATCAGAGGGATTGTGAGACGCCTCTCAATTTTGTTTCAAACACAAAACACAAGGACTTTGTAAAGGGCAGGTAAACTCTCCATCAGCAGAAAACTGCTCCTACTGCTGCGTGACACAGCAGTCTCCATCCCAAATTACAGAAGGTGGAGCGATAAAATCGCCTCCTTCCTACTCAACCACAGTGCAACTTCCACAAAGACAAAAAAAAAATGACAGCAACTAACAAATTACAGGTTAGATTAAATTGTCTCAGTGAAGACAGGACACTTGCAGAAGTTTCAAGCATGCATCCCTGGAAATGAAGGCAACTGCATCCAGAAGACAGGACACTTAACTCGGGGAAGGCAGGTGCAAATACTGCTCTCGGCAGCGATTCTCTCCTAATGGCTATCCAAGAAGGTATCTTTGCTTTGTAAGCTCCTGTGAGCCTCTCCCACTTGGCAAATCTACCTACTTTCACGTCATCTCCCATTTTGTTTGGGGTAGAAACAAGGGATGAACACGGATTTGCCCTCCTGCAGGTGGGAGTCAGAGGACTAAGGCAGTTCTGCAGCTGCGGCGACAGGGGGCTGCGGCAGCCGCTCCCAGGTGTCCCCTCTTTTGTGTATCTGAGGAGGTGTGAACCATCCTTGGGCAAGTCTGCTCTCTTTCCTCTCCTAGGCTTGTCTCACCCACGCTGGCCACACTACTGGCCGCTCCACAGCTTTCCTGCAAGCAGGTCTGTCTGCCCCCCAGTTCTGTGAGCATCCTCGGGGGAGAGGAGCAAGTCTCCATGGAGCTGAGCAGGGCAGGGAAGTGTGGCTACATTTCCTTTGTAGCCCCCTCTTTCCCACCACCTCAGCCAGGGGCTTGTTGAAACCAAACCACGATCGTTGTGTTCTGGCTTGGTCCCTCTTAACTCCGGAAATTATCAGGAGAGACTCTGCAGAGTCTCGCTGATTCTACATTAAGTCAGTTGCCCTCCTATCCCTGGACAAAAGCAGGTGGGAAGATACGCACTTTGGGGTTTACAGATTTAATGTGTTTCTCTCTTTTTTTTAATGAATTGTCTCTTCTAAGGCATTTTATTTTCAACAGAATAGCTCCAGTTAAGCAAATCACTGAAATATGTGCTTAGCTGTAAAAGTTCACTGATATTAAGTAAAACACTTAATCATGAGCTTAAGTACTTTGCTGAGTCAGGGCTGAGTATGCATTCACCCTAATTTCAAGGTAGCAATTTGGATACCTATTTCCATTTCATTTGCCTTAAAGCCTTTTCTTTGACAGTTATTGCTGATAGACCTCAGGGCAAGAAGGAGTAATGGCAGCGGGGAGGTGACAGAAATGTTGGTAATTGCGTTTACATTGCTGGGAAGGAGCTAAAACCTGGCACGAATGAAGAGGCAGTTACCGCGGCAGCAATGCCTTTGTGGCCTGTTTCCACCCGCAAGTGCCTGTTTAGGCCATGTGCACTTTGTGTATGAAGATCGGTCACACAGTGTGAAAAGGCTGTAAGAAAGAGAAACCGCATCATTTTATTTATTTTTTTTACTACAGTATTTGCTATTGTAAGGCTGCGTACTACATTTCTACAGCAATAATGCTTTGGACAGTATGAGGAGAGGGGATCAAGCCTCATCTGCCCAGAAAAGTCAATGATTAAGGGCATTACAGGGTGACATCAAATTCTGGACTGACTTGCACCCTCTGAGATGCTGGAGGTACCAGGGGTAAGAAGCCAGGGAATAATTTGGCCCCTTCCCACCTGACCTAGGAAAGGAATGCTCAGGCAGTCTCGCATTCGGTGGTGGCAGTGGAGCAGATGTCGCAGTTGCAGCGGATGGCTACCGGATAGGTGTAGAAGGGATCCACGTCAGGGGCACACTTGGGCAGCTTCACAGTCATCATCTTGGTCTCGTTGTAGGTGCAAACACGGTGGTAAGACTCGATGTAAGGCGGTTCCAGCATCGGCTTCTGTGGGGGAGAAATGCTGGCCTCAGGCAAGAAGCAAGACCAACATCTGGAGTCCCAGTTTCCTCAAGGGGGTTTGGTGTAAATAGGGGAGCCACTGGATCAAGATGGAAGGGGCCACAGAAATAATTTCTAGGCTACATCCTTCAACACCTACCTCTTGCAGCCCTGCCATGGAGGGAGTGGGTGCCTGTGCATGTTTCTGTTTGTTTAAAGTATAAAGCTCCAACTAAAGCCACTTGAAGGAAGAAAAAAGCTTATCCAAAAAGCTGGTTTTCAGCAGAACACTAGTGTTTCAACCAAATGAGCACATTTGCTAAAAGCAGTTGCTTTCTTCCAAAAGGATTGATTTTCCATCAAAGAAAATGCGTTCTGCTGGAAACCTTTCCATGTGCACGAGCTGCCTAAGAGCAGAGGTGCATCCAGGTGCCAAATGGCTGTTCTTTCCCAGCCAAACCAGTCTTCCCAGTCAGGCTGCACGTCCCACAAAACCCAATGGATGTACACAGTGGGGACACACTCAGCACAGCAGCCAGCACAGAAGTCTGCAGTTCCTCATGAGAAAAACAGCTTGGCCAGAGACCTCGTCCATCAGAAGATGAGAGCCTGAAGGCCCTGAAGCCCACGCTCCCACGTGGTATCACAATGGCATGGATTTTGCTATGAAGGGAGTTTTTCCTTGACAGGGGCACCCATTTTCCAAAGACTCCAAGAAAGGGCAGCACCAACAAGAATGGGAACCCACAGTCATCCCCTCCCTTGCACAGATGGGAAACAGCATAAGATAACACAGCCAGGAGACATTTTAATTTTGTTTTTCTTTCCCTCTGTGCTGTTCTCCAGCCTGCCCTGGGAACTGAGAATGATGGCATGGAAAAGAACAGATGCAAAGTTTCAGCAAGAAGATATCCAGACACCCTCCCTCTCACCAATCCCCCATCCAAGTACATTGTGGTGCTTTCTAGAAGCTGCTGAGTCTACAACTGGATGCATTCAGCTTAAATACATCCCAGTGGTATTGCAGTACGGTAAGAAAGTCTGCAAGGTTTGTGCTGCCACAGGAGCTTGGGAGCAGGGGGAACCAGCCAACAAGAGGTCCCTCAAAGGAACCTTATCCCACCAGGGAAATCTGGCAACCAGTGGCCTTTCTCCTCATCCCACCAGGCAGTGAAGGGGACAGTCAGAGCTGGCACACGGACCCTGGCTCCTCCTCTGGTCACTGACACAGAGCCCTTGTCTTCACATGGTCAAAATCCCTCTGGAGTCACTCAAAGCGTCCCTGAATAAACAAAACTGGGACTGGCCCCTTTAGCCTTCCAGTGGCAGAATGAAGATGACGGTCAGGAACTTGTTCTCTGAAGTTTGTGTAGACATGTCCTTTTTTTCTCCCTCTGTACGCCCCCAAAACATAACTACTTCTTATTTATACAGGGCTGTGACTTAAAACAGGACCAAATTAGAAACAGACATTATCTCTGGGGTTTGTTTTTTGGAACAAAATATATTACCCATCAGTTGGAATCTCCATCTTAATCTCCAGGGAATTTTTTCCAGTAAAGTAATAAAGGCCTCCTCTCCTTAAGTGTTTAAGCTGTAAGAGGCTTTCAAATTGCATAACAAGAGTATTACATAAGTGCCTCATTAATATCATCACATGATGCGCATCCCTGTTTGAGGCAGTGGAAGGAGGAAGGGAACAACGTAGAGCAAAGCGCTCTACAACAGCAGTAGCAAGGGGGTCGTGGAGTGGGACACAGCCCTCATCTGTTTCATAGAGAGTCACAAGCTACTTAATGTTTGGTGGGCTTCTTTTGAGACAGCGGCCTTCCAGTCCCTAAAGGGGGCCTACAAGAACACTGAGGAAGGACTTTTGACAAGGGCATGTAGTGATAAGACAAGAGGTAATGGCTTTAAACTGGAAGAGGGTAGATTTAGATTAGATCGAAGGAAGAATTTTTTTACAATGAGGGTGGTGAAGTGCTGGAACAGGTTGCCCAGAGAAGCTGTGGATGCCCCATCCCTGGAAGTGTCCAAGGCCAGGTTGGACGGGGCTTTGCGTGACCTGGTCTGGTGGAAGGTGTCCCTGCCCAGGGCAGGGTGGTTTGAACGAGATGATCTTTCAGGTCCATTCCAACTCAAACCATTCTATGATTATTAGCAGGGGAAGCACCACCCAGAGATGTTGATGCCAGCCAGCCACCCTCAGCCCCGAGTGCAGCCTCACCTCCCAGGTCTCGCAGCGTCCCCAGCACGCATCCGTTGTCACCCGCAGCGCTTTGCAGCCGGGTTTCCTGGCCACGAAGGTGAACTCACGCACAGCGCAGCCGATGAAGGTGCGCAGGTCGATGGCAGAGGTCTTGACTGTGCCGCCGCAGCTGGCTAGCGGCAGGAGAAGCAGAGCACCCAGGATCATGCAGTAGAGCTTCATGCTGAGACAAAAGGGAGAGAAATGGAGGGTGGCAAGAGCCAGCATGGTCCAGGAGGCAAGAAGTGCAAGTGCACAGGCTCAGCTTCAGGGCTGGGACGCCCCTTCCTCCCCTCAGACATGTTATTCCTCATCCTCATTCTGCCTAAAGGAAGATGGGCAGATGTATGAATGAGGGGTCACCTGCTCCCAGAAGGGGAAAGTCTTAGTGAAAAGGTCAAACAGAAAGCAGTGGTGTACAGACTTTACCTGCAGAGCAGTGCGGTTTGCCTGGAAGAGATAAAGCCACCCGCCAGTGCCTCAGACCCACTGAAATCTCCAAATTGAAAGTCTACTTTGCAGCAAATGCCTTCCTACCACCCCAGCGAGGTGGTCCTGAGCTTCCATTATGCCAATGGCTGGGCAGGACTTTGGTTGCTCTCTCAAACAACACATACGTGTTGTTGGCTGAAGACCCTGGCCATGCTGGCCCTGGCAGGGTCAGTCTGAAAGGGCTCTGTCTGTCCGTCTGTCCATCATCCACACCTACGAGAGGCAGCAGGTTCCCTACTTTGCTGCACAGGGAGGAAGCAGCATGGCTGCTGCTCCATGCCCTCAATAGGGTTAGGTCTGTAGGTAACACCAGCATTTTGACAAAAACACTTAATGCTGGTTTTATCCTACTTAGCTTTTAGGAGCCAAGCTTCCCTGAATTTGTGCTAGAATCTCTGGAGAGGGATCAGCACCTCCCAGAAGTGTGACTGGAGTTGCCATTACCAATACCCTCAGCACTGTACTTGTGCTGCTCCACTCCCAGGGCTGCCCTCAGAGAGGTAAATGCAACTGTTGGTTGTCCCTTCTGCACACACTGCCCTACCAGCTGGCTCAGACCCAACAAAGGCTGCTAAGCCGGTGAATGGAGCTGGTGAGTTGGGAAGGATGTGGCCAAGGTGACCGGAAGAAGCTTGAACTCCTCACACCTTCTGAGCAGCCCAGCATCAGCCAGCTCCCTCTGATACTTGCTGCCATTCTATTTCAAACCATCGGTGAAGAAAGCAAACAGCCTCTCTGGAAAACTTTCCCTGTCAAAAAAAAAGAGAGCTGGAAAGTAGCTCTAAGCCACAAGATCCGTTTTATACCTCACATACTTGCACTGCATTTAAAAGTGTCCACCTAGACACCCCAGACTTGACATTTAACGTTGAGAAAGCCAGCCACTGCATGGAGTACACAGACTGGTGTGCACTGGGCTGTGTCCTCAGCTGGACAGACTTCAGTTAAGCGAACTTGACCTGCCTTTCGCCTGACTGATGTTGGAGGCTCTAGGCTCCTGTTAAACCAAGTGCTTTACGTTTGCTAAATCAGAGCACATGGAGTTTGCTACAGTGAACCTTCCGTATCTGTGGCCATGCATGCCCTATAGTCTTAGATGTGATTAAATGAAGGTATGTTTATATATAAACTTTAACAGAGTAAAAAAAAAAACCTCAAAATTCCTTATTTTTAAAAGCAGACATCCGAGAGCAAAAAAGACAAACTTCAGAACAAATTGAACATCTATTCTTTGCAAAACTTGCTGCTTTGTTCATGACCCAGAGCTAGGACATGAAGCAAACACAGAAGCACACTCACCTAACTTGTTGGAGTCAAATCTCCTTCTGCAGTTTTTAATTGCAGATGGTGTTCAGGACGTCAGAGTGAGCAGCAAGACACCCGCACAGCAATCTTTGTCAGCTTTGTGCTCAGTAGATCTCCCTAGCAGCTGCTACTGGGTTGCTTAATTGCTCGAATTTATAGAAAGGGTCTTGTCAATCAAGAATCAGGGCAAGACAGAGGCAGATCCTTACTTGAACTACCTGAGGCATCAAAGTCATTGACTGTAAAGTAAGCCTCTCCTTTCCAACAGCAATTAGCTTAAAGGGTTGTGCTGGTTTTGGCTGGGGTAGAGTTAGCTTGTGTCACAGTATCTAGTATGGGGCTATGTTTTGGATTTTTGCTGGAAGCAGTGTTGATAACACAGGGATATTTTAGTTATTGCTGAGCTGTGCTTACACAGAGTCAAGGCCTTTTCTGCTTCTCACACCACCCCACCAGCGAGAAGGGTGAGGGTGCACAAGAAGTTGAGGGAAGACACACAGCTGGGACAGCTGAACCCAACTGACCAAAGGGATATCCCACGCCACAGGACATCATGCTCGGCATATAAAGCTGGGGGAAGAAGAAGAAAGGGAAGGAGTTCAGAGTGATGATGTTTGTCTTCCCAAGTAAACGTTACACGTGATGGAGCCCTGCTTTGCTGGAGATGGCAGAACAGCTGCCTGCCGATGGGAAGTAGTGAATGAATTCCTTGTTTTGCTTTGTTGGCATGAGCGGCTTTTGTTTTACCTATTAAACCGTCTTTATCTCAACACATGAGTTTTTTCATTTTTACTCTTCCAATTCTCTCCCCCATCCCATCAGGAGAAAAGTGAGCGAGCAGCTGCGTGGGGCTTAGTTGCCAGCTTAAACCACAGCAAGAGTATTGCTTTATAACATCAGCCCTGAAACAACAGGAAAAACTTGGTGAGTGAAATAATGAGTAAAACTGATCTTCTTTTCCATGGCGGAATTGCAACACCTTTGCAAGGACAGAGGAGACTGTCTCTGAAATAATCATTACTCCCCTACTTAACAACCCCTGAGAAAACAGCCTGAAGGGAGACTTCTCGAGTATTTGTGTGAATAAACTCCTGAATTCTTGTCAACTGCATAAGACCTTTTTTTACTTGATTGCTCTGTACAAGCAAGGGCAAGGGATGGGGGCAGGATGTCTGAATTTGCAAGAAAAGCAGATGTTCTCTGGATGAGCCAGGCAGCTATCACACAGGTAAGCAGCACTGTGCAAACTAATTGTGGAAACAGTGTCCATTGCCTTTGCCGCACAAACACGATTTTCAGCTGTGCACAGGACAGAGAGACGCCAAGGAACTTTGGTACTATGACAAACTTGCTGTCAGTGAGTTCATAAAAGACAAGCTGATGACAGAAGTGCAGCCATGAGCTCACGCAGTGACCTCAGGAAAGTCATCTCCCATCCCTGCCACCGGCTCGCGGTTGGAGAGTGGCTTCCCAGCGCTGACTGACCCAGGCACATCCAGAAAAGGCAGGGCAAGTGTCAGTGACGATGGACCCCTTGGGGTGATGCTGTTAAAGGTGGCCACAGCAATGCAACCCAACTCTGAGAATTGAAAACACATTGGAAACCGTGATTTAAATAAACTCCATCCTATGATGTTTTAGAGAACAACAAAAAAAACAAAACAAAACAGCATCTGTTGATGTCCAGAAAACGCATCTCTTACCAAGTATGAAACTGATTACTGTGAGTTTGTTAATTTACCTTGGAAGTATCAAATGTATACTTCTGGTGGGTTGTATTCAGGCCTTAAGTAGTATGAGCTATGGAAACCAGCAAATGGACGCTGAGGAAATGTGATATTGAAGCAGCCGGCACCAAATGAGGTATATTACATAGGCGGTCTCCCTTTTTCAAGGTGAATAACCCCCAGCTCGGGGTCCTCCTTTTGCTTCCAAGGTCAATATTCTACATCTGGTGCAGCAGCAGGGCCCGTACTCATGCGAACCTCTCCTGGGAAACCACAGAGCACTGGCCGTGCTTTACTCTTTAGCTTGGAGCAGCCACTGCCTGGCTGTCTTTCTTACTGCTATGTGGCCCTGCTGTTTTCCTGATCAGTACATTACGCTGGTCACATGCACGCAAGCTGGCACGTAAAAGGCTGGTTATTCACCCCTGAGATTTGCCCTTTTTGTCTAAATTAGGAAATGGTGATTGGAAAAAGTGAAAGCGGGAAGCAATTCTTTTGTCCACAGTCAAGCAAGACTTGCACTGACACCTCGGGACATTTT